>BSBK01009571.1:0-237500 GCA_027943335.1 Chamaecyparis obtusa | reverse complement strand
ACGCTTTTCAGAGCCAATGTTAAGCATTCGCTTGACTCTCCACCAAAAAGGAAAAGCATAGTAGAACCTTCCGGCGCTGATTTCAGTAGCATCGTCAAAAGCCTTTGCAAAAGGTGAAGTGGGCATGGAGGGAAGTAGACAGGCTGGATCCACCCCAAACGCTACGCTGCAAATATTATCAAATGCAAATCTCTGCAAAATGTCTTGCAAATCTAAAGACTTGCCCGTTTTGGCTGCGTTTGTGAGGACTGGAACCAGCCGGTTCCTAATCTCCCACTGCACTGTCCCCACCACGAAGCTTCTGAGAGACTTGGTGTTGAACTCGTAACTTGCAGTCTTTCTCTGCATCTTCCACAGCTCGCCGTCCACATTGAAAATACCTCGACCTAAGAAATCGTGGAGAAGAAAGGTGTAGCGCTCTCCCTTTGGGTAGTATTCAAATTTAGTTTTGAGAATATGCTCTACGTTTGCAGGATTTGCACTCATGATATCTCTCACTCCACCTGGCCGAACAGCCGTGAATGTATTTGTTGGCATAATTTCCATGGTTTCTGTGAACCATTGTAGAAATCTGTGACGATTTTTCAAGAACTCGAAGGCGCAGCCGACTATGGGATAGTTAACCGGGGCCTTGTAGGGCTTGTTGACATTCTTCCTTCTTAGAAAACACAGCGAAAAATACCCAACTAAAACAAAGAGAACGCCAATGAAAAAATGTTCCGTAGCCATTGTCTGTAACAGAGTATTCAGGTCAGCTTCCCTCTATAAGTATTTGAGCACTCAGCTGTAGGTATTCTCAAATATTATTCATTATCTTCAAGAAAATTAGTTTTACATCGCTGTCGATGAGAAATAACTATTTAATTATTAAATTTAATAGACTTAAAAAAGCTGTCAAGCATAACGTTTGGTGAGCAATCTTAAATATATCGTTACTGACTCCACCCGATTCCGGGTCAGGCCTGGAATTTGATGGCCGTAATGGTTTTTCTCTTTTGACCATATATGACAACTTGAAATTCGATAAGTAGGAGATATTTTTATCTCTTACTTATCAATTGATGAGGCTTAAGGCGCTTTCTAATGAATGGTTCATAAGGCACAACACTTGGTGAAGGTTTTGCAAATGAGGATGCAAGTAGAGTCGGTTTAACCATGGAGGAAACTCTGTAGTTAAGCGCGCTCGAGCTGGAGTAGTACTGGGATGGGTGACTTCCCGGGAAGTCCTGGTGCTTCACCTCTGTGAGCTCAAAAACTACACAATTAAATGTTATAGGCTAAGTTTTAAGAAAACAGTTATTTTTTCGTCAAAAATTATTATAAGTAATATAATATTTTATTTAATAATATAAATATATATTATTTTATAATAAAAATGATAAAATATAAATTTATTTACAATATTTTAGAATGATAAAATATGAATGTTTCTAAATTTTAAGATATATAAATATAAATTTAGAAATTTATTATTAATTGATAAGATATCATTTCATATATGTAATACATATGTTTCTATTTTGCTTATTATCTATTCATATTAATTTAGAATCTTTTTGAAATAAAATATATAATTTTTAGAAACTTGCTTAATCTATTTGTGATTTTTGTGTATGCAATATATATTTTTATATTATTTATTACATATTTATATTTATTTAAAATATTTTTAAAATAAATATATAAACATAGAAACTTAGATTTTTTTAATATATTACTAATTTATAATTATATATTATTTTTATCACAAATAAAAATTTTCTGATTTAGTACAAATCTTGGTCCCATAGATTCCATATCCATCCTACCGTTGGTGTGTACAATACCTCTTTATTGCAAATTTGGGGTAAAGTTAAATATCTTTATAAATATACATTTGAAGCTAAGTTTAGTATAATCGATACTATAATGTTCCTTCAGGCATACATTGTTACCATTTTGGGGCTTTTTGTCCTCTCCCCTCATTAGGAGTCAATCTCTTAGGTTTGAGTCTTAGAGAATTTGAAGAGAAATGGTGGATGGTATCTTCGTCTTGATGGTTTCCTTAAATTAATATAGATGGTCCCTCTCACATTATCCTCTGTCTTGTTAGGATTAGCAGTTTATGATGGGAGAATTATGGTTTTGTTCATTTCTTTTGTTTTACCAATATGGGGCAATATTTTAATAATATAAAATAATTTATTTACAAATGCTTACAACTTCCAAAAAGGTTATGGCTATGGATAGGTATATTATTATTTGTACATTTGATTATATTATTTTTGTCTTTTTTTGATAAAATTAAAATTTAGGACGCATCTGTAAGATTGATTCTATTGGTTGATAAAACTATTCCTTTAATTAAACTTTTTTACTCTAATTTCTTTGTTCACATCCCAAGAAAAATTAAAAAAGATAGTTGATTATTTGGAAAAATGAGCTTCTAAAGGAATGTAGAATTAGAATTATGTTGGTTGGGAAAATTTTAATCCATGTAAGTTCTAATGATTTTTAAAGCTTATTTGGGATGATTAACTAAAAGGATCCTAGCTAGGTAAGGAGGGACACTATGTGTCCTAGTTTGAGTTCTAAATCTAGTAGAAATGCGATCAATTAGTTTTGTAACATGTCTTTATCTAATTTATTTATCTTGATTATAATAGCTATTCTTCTCTAGAAATTACTTTATTGTAATTTGATTTAATGAATTCTAAATATTATTTTTGAGAAAGAAAGATCTACAACATTCTAAATATTAGAAAAAAATAATAATTAAAAGAAAAAAAGGAAAAAAATATTGGAAATCTAAAGATATTAATACCATTGAACTGATGTAAAATTTATAAAAAAATATAATTATGATATTATTATTACAGAAAACATAATATGCCTAATTTTATTTATTTTTAAAACAAATTTAAGAAAAGAGTATATGGATTGAAGCATTGTATGGATTGAAGCATTTTATGGATTGAAGCAAGCTCCTAGAGCCTTGTATGCTAGATTGGCCAGATACTTGACAAATATTGGATTCAATAAAGATACTCTTTATAGTAACTTATATTTCAAAATACTTGTTAATAATAGTTTTATTGCAAAAGTCTTTGTTGATGATATCATATTTGGTGGTGATGATGAATTAAGTAGAAGTTTGTTTGATGAAATGCAAAATAATTTGAGATGTCTATGATAGGTGAGATGAAATTCTTTCTTCGATTACAAATTACATAGTTGGATAAGGGAATTTTTATTGCACGGTCCAAGTATGTTAGAGAATTGTTAAAGAAATTTGGTATGGAAGATTCAAAGGCGGTTGGAAATCCTATGATTATTGGTTGCAAATTGACTAAAGACGATGAATCACATTGAGAAAATCAAACAAGATGCATATCAATGATCGGTGGATCTCTATACCTGACTTAGATTAGACTTGATATAATGAACGTTATTTCTACTTCGCCAATATTTCAAGAAAAGCTTAAGGAATCACATGTTGTTGTTAAAAGAATATTTAGATACTTGGAGGGACTAGTTGAACATGGCTTATGGTTTTGTAAGGATAATGATTTCACTCTTTTTGCATATACAAATGCTAATTGGTAAGGTAATGTAGATGATAGGAAAAGTACAAGTGGTGGTGCATTCTTTTGGGGTAAGACACAAATCTTTTGGAGTAGTAGAAACAAGATTTTATTTTTCAATCCACTGCTAAATTTGAGTATGTTGTTGTTGCTATAATATGCACTCAAGATATTTGGATGAAGAAAATGTTGAAGAATTTAAGAATAAAAATTGATGAACATAGTATTGCTTATGGTGATAACTCAAGTGTTATAAATATTTCAAAGAGCCCTATGCAACATTCGAAGAAAAAGCATATTTCTATTAAGTATCATTTCTTGAGGGATAAACCGGTCAAAATGAACTAAGATTGGATTATGTGTCTACTAAGGAACAAATTGTTGATATCTTTACAAAGCCTTTATCAAAGGATAAATTTGAGTATCTCGGAGATATGCTTGGGGTTATTATTTCCACAACTGGTGTTATTCATGATTCAGAGTTTGAAAATTTATCTTTTTGGTATGACGTAGTTTGATGTTCGATATTGTTAATGATCAATACCTAGATGAGTTTGGATTTTAAGGTTGAGATGATGTGGAGGTTCAAGAAGCTATAATTACTTCTTGTTGGATTTCTTGTATTGTATTATGATAGTTTTGATGATTCACATTGGTCATGGTGATCGCATTTGGTGTTTTTCTAGCCTGTTGGCATTTCTTCATTTAGGTCCTAGTCGACTTGGTGAAGTATCATGTTCTGATTCTTGGTGCAGATTTGGCGAAGCTGTTGTGTGTTCGTAGATGATGTTTTGGGTTATATATAATTCTTGGTCGAATTGATTTGGAGCACATTGAAGGTTGAGAAAATTTTCATATCATTTGTTCTTGTATGTCTTATCCGACCTTGTTGATTATTTATTGTAATATGTATAAATGGGAAATCATTTGTGATTGAGAATGTAGATGAGAAGAGAGAAGAGATAATGTATGTAATCTATAATTAATGCAGAAATTATGCTTATTTGGAACTATATTGGAATTACTGATTTTGTAAGTCAGTTTAGTTGTATTCGATAATTTGTCTGCCTTGGTGAATTATGATCACAAACTGATCAGTGAACCTGACTGAGGGTCATATCATTGTTATTATATTGTGATTAGTGTACTCTTTGCAAGAGGCCTATGAATACATGTGCATTCCTCTTTTGTTTTTATTTTTTCTTAACTTGGTAGTAATTTTAGTAGAGTACATTTATCTTATGGGTTTGACTCCCATCGTGGTTTTCTTTTAACCAAATTTCATCAAGAAAAAATCAGGTGTTGTGATTTATGTGTTGTGGATATTGCATTACTATTTATCTATCAAATTTATTATTGGATAAATTATATTAAATTTTTAAGTTCTCTGAGTACAAATGATTCACCCATCCTCTCAGTTGTGCTTGTCTTCTTTTGGGCCTATCAGTCTCCCTAACATGAAAGGATCTACATGTGTGCTTCTATTGTTTTCATATTCACTCTCTCCCTCTTCCTCTCACTCTTCATCCATTCTCTATCACTTTAATATTTCTATTTATCAATATTTATTAGTTCATTATTTTATTTAGGTAGTAAGGGATTTCCTCCCTCAAACAAGGCTCATTGTTACTACCCATTATATCTTCATACAATAAAGGATTTCCTCCCTCAAGAAATCCTCATTATTATTGTACATCTTAGTGTGATAGGGATTCTCCTCCATTAAGAAGGGAGGTATTTCTATTTCTTTTCTCCATTTCAGTTTATAATCTCTTTATCCATCTGGTTGTCCTTGGAGGTGGTAACACCAAAGCAGGGGTTTGACTACGATAAGCCTTTTAAATGGCCACAAAATATTTCTTTACTATATGTTTGTAGGTGATGAAAAAGTGCTCGGAGCTAAAATATGGGAGTAAAGAGCATGATTCTAGAATTTTTTGTTCCCTATCATCCAACACCCCATCATTGTGTGCAGAGGTCCATGTAGCATCTTGTCATCTGAGGTTTATATTTTTAGACCTTTATGGCATGGTCTTTATTATTTTTCAATTTCTAAAGTTAAAATATCCATATGTAGTGTATATTATCCTTTATTTACATTTCTATCATTTACTTCCTTTATATAGCTTGTGTATTTTGCATCTCAATTATACTAGAATTTCTAGAATTTCCTAAGTATCTTTACAGGTAGTTTATATATTAGTTTATTCCTTATTTAAGTCTTGCTCAATCTAGTTCTTGAGGTAGCATAGGGGAGATTATTTTCTTACAGAAGGTGAAAAAATACTCTATCCTATAGTTTCACCTATTCATCCCTCATAAGGTAGGAAGAATGATGTGGACATGGGTTCCCATGTTGATATTCGTATTGAGATGGAGATAGATACCCAAATCAAGAAGGTATCCTTTGTTCTTGAAATCCAAAACATTGGAAGGTATGTAAAGAATTTGATGGGTAGATAGAATGCTATTTTTTCATACATTTTGGAAGAGGTCAATGGTTTAAAGAATAAATCCACCCTTTCTAGCCAAAATCTAGATAGTATCATGGAAATCACTCAAAATCTTGCTTAGAGTATTAGTGATCTTAAGGTAGATCACATTTTCTTAAACAATCTCTAGGATAAAATAAGAGCAGTATTTTCTATTAGTAAAACAACCATGAATAATTCTAAAGAAGGTATGATGAATCTTAATGAATAAGCAAAGGCTCCTCAAGGTTTGACAGTGGAAAATTTAGACCCAAATGGGGGACTATGGCACCTAGATATTTTATAGTCTATCAAATATGGGCTAGGACAATGGAAAATGAAGCATGCAAAGGTCGAAGCATAAAATTTGATATCGATAGTAGCATACATGATAATAGTTTGATAATAAAGGGGCCATAAATAGGGTTAAAACTAGTAATACCAAGAGAAGAGATTTTTCGGTGCTTAAGAAAACCAATTCATCAAGGCTTATGAAGACTACATTGGTTTAAAATGGTTGTGTATAAAAGGTACAATAATATATGGTTATAAAGTGACTCTCTTAAAACATTATCTATTGTATTAATGGTAAAGCCCACCCTAGCTGGACAACTAAATATTTGATCTTGGATTTCATTTAAATGCCAAACTCATTCAATAACCATATGGCTACACTTGTTTACTAAGAGGGTAATCATGTGGTAAATAGATTAGCTAGCTAGGGGGTAAATATTAAGCATATGGTGAGTAGGGGTTTTAGTTTAAGGATCCTTGAAGGGGAACACCCCACAACACAATGGTAAGTTGTGATCCTCTCATTTGGGAGGTATTGGGTTCAATTCTACTCGAGCCTCATGTTGATATCAACTTCAACCCTTAACAATCTAATAAAAATAAAATGAAAAGATCCTTTAACAAATCAAATTGCTTGTCCATAATAATTATGGGGAATGCTGAATTGAATGCATTTTTGAAAATGATGAACTCAATCATGTAAAAAACTTAAATATGTGGCCTTCTTTTATCATGAAGAATCTAAAGAATCTTATTCTTTTAAATTTGGTTTTTAGCATCTAATGCTCTAGTCTACTATTATGTTCTCTTCGAGGAAATATTAGATGAATGTGAGGGATATGAATAGAGTCAAGCCCATTATTTACCATAATTAGAAAAATAATCATACTATTTTGAGCAAGGTTTCTAATGGTAGTATTAGTGGTTATATGGAGAGAATGCATGGTTTTGACGTGGATGTTAAAAAATATTTTTTTGAATGATGTAGTGACGGGGTTTTAGAGGTGTTTTCTCTAGAGCTTGAAATCACCGACCTGGGTTAATTACCAAAGTTTCAAATAATCTTTTTGAGGGGACAAAATTCTACAGAGACAAAAAATATGTGAATGAGGCTTAGGGGATTTTCTTCAAGTGTAGGGAAAGATTTGATGTCAAAATAACTATAGACATGAGTTATGAAATATCCTCCATAAAAGCTCCTTGGGTGGACATGGTTGAAGTCATCATGCAATATATAACCCTAGATGAAAAATTATACAATCTCTTTAGTTATCATTCTATTATTCTCAACCATGACAAGTTCATTTTAATTCCTTTTTATTTTTTCTCTTTGTTGTGTAATAACTTTAAATCCCATGCCAAAAATCCCTCTTCCTTGGTCCTTCATGAAGGTCTACTTTTTCTTATTATGGAACATGGCAAGACTCTATCTATCTAAAACAACCCATCCCTAAGACTGGCATTGAATACCAAAAGAATGTCCATGTTAATTATGAGGACTTCTCAACTTATTCCTATGATGCCCACTCAGATGATGAGGTGGTATTTAATTTAAGTAAATGAACAATCTAAAAAGAAACAAAATTTATCACTAAAATATTATACTCTAAGAATGACGACTCGGATTACACCCCCTTAAAGGTTTTGTTCTAGAGTTTTTAGATCCTAGTGATGGTGAAAAAGGGAAGGGTATATGTAGTATATTGGTCTCTACTAAAGGTAAGGGGAAAACCCTTTCTAGGTCTCATTTGGTTGGGGGAATCTCCCCAAAAAGAAGAAATTGAAAAATGATGCTATCTCCACTCCCCAATCCCCTATTTTTTAGCCACCCAAGATGGGTATTTTAGATGTGGATATTCAAGCTGATATTTATTGGAGGTGGGAAAAGATGCTTCGGTTGAGAAAGGATCCTCTATACAAGAAAACACAAATATAAACAAGAATGTCAAAGATGTGATGGATAGCTAGAATGCCCTGTTCTAGTGGATTATAGCATAATTCAATGCTATTAAAGATAATGTCACTATGTCAACACTAGTTTAGGGCTTTGATAAAATTATGGCCAAAACTTAGACCTTGGCTAAAGCCATCAAATATTTGAAGTATGACCACAAGATTCACACCAATAAGATTAAGGATGTTATTGAAGCTATACATGATAAAGTAGGGGTTATGGTTGTTGTAACAAAAAATTCCATGGATAATACTATAAAGGGACTCAAGAAGCTCAATTCTCAAGCTAAATATTTGCAAGATATATCCAAGGAAATTTTGGCGTCACCTTCAAGAAGAATCAAAGAAGTCAATAATATTCCTACACATGACAAAAGTGTGGCATAGAAAGAAAAGGCTGTGGTTTTTTTGCTCGAGCCTGTAACCAAACTTTGAAGCAAGAAAAAGGGAGCTTCCCCTATTAAAACCATCATGAACAAGACCAGAAGTATAATTCAAGAGATAATGTATAAAAATGATAGTTTCCTAAACAAATTTCTAAGGACTTTTGTGTAGTGTTCCCCTATTTTTGTCATTTTTGTTTGTTGTTGTTGTTTAGCTAGTGGTTAATGATTGATCTTTCTAGCTAATTCTCTTTATTTTGTTACATGTTTTTGATCCCTTCAAATTTATTTTCCATTAGTCATAAAATATTAAATAGAGAATAGAAAACCAACATATTATCTCATATCTAGAAATGAGAGACAAAGAAGAATCTATACTTGAAATCTATAGCCAAAGGAAATACACATGATTGGAGGGTAGCTAAGTCTTGAGGGTTTTGAAACTGATAGTAAGGTTAATAAATATATTCAGGAAATTCTATAGGCCCATTTCGTAGATTTTTAGACAAAAATTGTCAAACATGATCAAATTGTAGCTTAGTTTAAGAGTTTTTTCTTGTTCAAAATCTAAAACTTCAAAAACTTACAACATCATTTTTTTTCATATCTAAGCCTACATACACAATATGAGGAAAATGGTTGTCATATATAAAAAACATCTCAAGTCAAACCCCATTTTTTTGTTCTCATCTCTATAACAACTATGATTAATAAAATAAGAGCTTATCCTTTGACATAGAAGATAGTAAATCCTAATTAAAATTATTTATTGAAAATATCATGTTTTAAGAATGATAGTGGTGTTAGCATAATATTATTTAAACAAGTCCTCCATGTGGTGATTCAATAATGGAGACACATTTGAACATTGCACTCGGATATACTCTAGGTTAAAGTTTGGCATGCTTGAAAATTATTATTCTCTAAGCTCTTCTAGCTCATGAAGGATAAATAGTTTATTTATATATAGGTTATACAAGTTATTTATAAATTTTGGCTGACATGCAATAGTAAAATAAAAATATCAAGATTAAACAAAAAAATGAAAGAGGTTGACACTCACATATGTTTGAGCTTGGGCCAAATAGAATGATATATCATGTATATATATATATATATATATATATATACACATAAACATATGCATATATGTATATATAGATATATACATATCCATATAGATATATGATTATATATAGATATACATATGCATATGCTCATGCATGTGCACACACGCAGACACAATTTCATGATGTACATTGATTTGTTCAAAATTGAAAAACATATGATTAGAAATATTAATGTGACAATAAATTTTTATATTTTGAGAAATGCTAATTTTCTTAACATCATCAATTTTTCTTTACACAATATTATAAATATAGCATTTAAAAAAAAATATTGATTGTTATTATTATTTTTTAAACATTCTCATATTGCAACTCATATATCAAAATTCTAAAATAACTAAATATTTTATAAATAATATATGAAAGTATTCTCAAAATATTTTGCCTCTTTATTTCTTAGAATATATATAAAATTCAACTTTATTTATTTATGCTTGACACAATTATTACTAGTGTATTTAAAGTTTGTTTTGTTTATTAAACCTAATATTTATTAAACATTGATAACCAAATGGTTTGAACATTAAAGAACTTATTAATTTTTTTGGTTGATTACAAGTTGGATGGATTAAGAAAATAATTTGTTATTATCATATTAAATATATTGATGCTGAGTTGTACCTAACCTACATTTAAATCATTATCATAACTCATCTTTAAACCACATGATAAATACTTAAATATTACAATATGACAAATCAAGGAACTCCTCACTACATGCATATGATAAAGATGGCTTGCAAGAATAAATTATGTTAGGATTATTGAGCGTATCCCAAAATTGATATGTCAGAATTCATCTATCAACTACCCAACAAAGACTATTATTACAATACTAAAAGAACAAATATTCATTATAGAACACATTTTTCGCTATAAATTATTCATTATGCTAATGTACTAGTTGTAATTATTTTACATATAAGGAAATGAATGTATTTCAAAATCTTAATTTTTTGTACTACCATTTACATAATTATTTGGTAATTAACATATTAATCTTAATGGTATCCATCTAAACATTGATAAGAAAATGATTTTTTCATCAATGGACAAGTATTAGTAGGAGTGGTTCATTGCAAGTTAGATGGAACGATAATTAATTTTACTACATTCCTATTAATATATATCTATTTGTAGCACATTAAATATCTTGATGTTGACTTGTACTTAGCCTAGCTTTAAATTATTTCTCTAACTCATCTCTCAATTATACAACAAATACTTTTATTATAATGCTACAAAGAAAGGGACTTCTCACTACATGCATGTACTAAAGATGACTTGCAATAATAAATTATTTCAAATTATTTTTTAATGCATCCCTAAATTAATGTCATATTTCATCTATGAACTACCCAACAAAAACTATTACTAGAAGTCACATGCTTTTGTGCATGCAACATTACACCAATAGGAAATTAGATTTCCCAAGATGTGAAATAACTATGTAATAGTTTCATTATTTTAAAGATAACATTATTGTTGAATGTACCTATTTGATCATTTTCACTTTCACTTGTTTAATATCGTCGTGGGTTCATTTTATGGCATATGACTCCAAAGCTAAAAGCCTCCCCTGCACTGGATGTAATCATCTCTACATATGACTTCTTGTTCATCATGCTCCAAAACTAATATCCTACACTACAACAAAGAAATCATATTTTAGTTTTTTCTATAAATTTACAAGATAAAAGAATTATATTACTCATAAGTATGTTTTCATAACTAAGACATGATTATCTATAGTATCTTATACATATTTTATTATATATATAATCTATTTTTATCATATTCTTCCTAAGGTTTAACAAATGTTTCAATATTTTATATATATATATATATATATATATATATATATATATATATATATATATATTATAAAATTAAAATTATTCTAGAATAATGCTTCAAATTATTGTTAGGATTTAATTATAATTTGTATTAGTTGTATCATCTTAAAATGGAAGCACTTCCATGATAAGAATGTTTAGCCCTCTGAGTAAGTGGTTTGGGGTCATGTTAAGCACCTTGATTGGGTCTTTGCATATATTTGTCTTTCTCCTTGCTTTTCACTTCTTTCGGGCACTTGATTTCTTCATTCTAGGTGAAATTAGGGTTAGGATCTCGAGGATTCTCCTTAATTTCCCTCTTCCATGGCTCTGCTTTCTAGGTAGGATTCAAAAATAGGTCCTCCTAGCTTTCATCACAGTCATCATAGGATTTTATGTCTATCCCTGACATTCTGTCTGTCATGTCCCCTTTTCAAATAATTAAAAATAATAACTTTTGCTAACACTGGCAGGCTCAAAAAGTGAAGTTTCAAGAAAAGGGGCTAATATTTGGAAACCAATGGATTAATAAATGATAATTATTATTAAAATATGTATTATTGACCCCTCTTGTTCGTGAGTTAGGGTTATGCCCTCTTTTAAAGGGATTTGGAGGCATTTCGGGCTCATTCTAGAACTTGATTTTTGCTCATTGCTTTGTTGTTCTTCAGAGGCTGCCAAATTTGTGGAGAAGGAGACCCAAAGATGGGATTTTTTGGGTTTTCAAGAAGGCTAAGGATGGGAGTTTGAGGCCATTCCATGTGCAAGCTCATGCAGAGTTTTCCCTTGTGCTGAACAATGCAAATTTGTGAGTTTTCGAGTGTGTTTCTTGTAAGAGTTTGGTGTTTCCGGTTGAGTATTTCATATCAGTTTAGTTTTCTGTTGTATTGCAAAAATTTTGATGTTAAAATAGAGCTTAATATATGTATTGGGTCGTGATTCTACTTCTGTGATACATTTTTAGTGTTTTATGGTGTTTCTGGGTTATTTTGTGTTGTTTTCGGGAGCCCAATGAGCATTGTATTTGTCCTCCATTTTGGAGCTGCTATGTAAAATCTATACAGATTTGGAAATGTTATTTTTTAGGCTTTTATTCTGGTGAAATTTCTATAAAAATGTCTACTTTCAGATTTATCAATAATATGTGAAGCTGTGAAGCTTTTGGCACTATTTCGGGCATACCCGATTTGGGTTTTATTGAGAAATTGCATAATCTTTCAAAGTGTTGTTTGTTTGATTTAATAATCTGATTAGAGGACTTAAATATGATATAAAAATTAGAAAGGGGACATTTCAGTGGTATCAGAGCTATGATCTTGCCAGCCTGAGGGTTTGTAGAAGTTTGTATGCAACTAAGTGAAAGAGAAAAGAGATATTTGTAGCGAGAAAAGAATAAAGAAATTTTGATCAAACCTCCAGTTGAAAATAAAAGAACAAAATCCAAGGAAGGAACAAGTATGGCTGACCTGGATGAGATGGCAAAAAAATTCTTCCAAGACATCCAGAACACTCAAAAGAAAATAGTAGATAGTTTGGAAAAACTAGAGAGGCTTTGCGGTTATTGACAAAAAAACTCCAAGGAGTTGTATCTAGTAATGAAAGAGGGAGCACTTTAGAGGAGCCAAGAAATCTGAAACCCACACCCTCTAAATCAACAAAAACTATTTTCTTACCTGCAGATGAGCCACCAGTACCAAATCCAGCCCTTAGTCCTATGGAAGAGGTTACAGGTAACTTGATTGCATTAAGAGCTACTTACAATGGCTTAGATGATGACTTTCATAGTTCGATTCCTTTTAGAGAATATGTGGATATGATAAACACTTTGATGCCCAAGAAACAATACAGGAGGGAGCAGGACATAAGTGGAAGAGAGCTCAAAAATAAAATAAGCAAGTTTACAGCACCTACTTTTGATGGAACAAATAAAATTTTAGCTAGAGCATGGCTACAAAAATTACAGACCTTCTTCACACTTAACCCCATGAAGGAGAGTGATTTCATTCAATTCACAAGTCTACACTTGGAAGATGCAGCCTATGATTGGTGGTATCATGGAATGACTACTCAAGGTCATGATCAACTAATTACATTTGATGATTTTAGTCAAAGAGTGATAGATAGATTTGATCTCAAGGATGATGTAGAGTATTTTAAAGAATTTTCAAAGTTGAGGCAAACCAAATCAGTTAATGAGTATGTAGAAGAGTTTCAAAAAGTGGCTATTATGGTACCTAATTTGAGTGAAAAGAGGATTATTTATCTTTTTCTTGATGGTTTGGAAGATTCTGTTAATGGTTTGGTTAAGGCTTTCTCACCCTCGACCTTATAGGAAGCTATCAAAAGAAGCTTGCAACTTGAAACTTGTGTGCCTATGAAACCAGTCACTAATCAAAAACCCCCAAATCTTTGGCAACATAAGGGGAATTTTTAGAAAAAGACTTTTCCAGCACCACCACCAAAGAATGTGATAAATGTAGCAAAAAAGAAGGTAGATGAAGAGACTAGGAGTGAATTACGAAGAAAAAAGCTTTGTTTCACTTGTAGAGAACCATGGGTTCTAGGACACAGATGTTTGGGGAAAGGTCAAGTGCACTATATTGAAGTTGCTTCAGAATCTGATTTAGATGAGCATGAGGAATTTCATGACACTAAGGATGAGGAAGAAGAAGAAAAAGAAAAAGAAATCAGCAAGGATGGCACTTTAGCAACATTATTAGGAGTCCGAAGATACCATCCCTTTCAAATTCAAGGGGTACTAGTAGGGAAAAGGTTGACAGTTATTCTTGATAGTGGGGCAACTCACAATTTTATTGATGAGGGTTTGTCATGAAAAGAGGGCTTAAAGCAGAAGATTTTGAGGGATTCATTGTTACTGTAGCTGATGGACTCACTATGCCTTGCACACAGGTGGTGAAACAACTCGGGATGATCTTAGGAGATTATGAGTTATGTGATGACTTCTATGTTGTTGACATTGGGGAGACAGATCTTGTATTGGGTGTTCAATGGTTGCACTCTATTGGAGGCTATTACATGAACCATCAAACTATGGAGTTTAAATTTCACTCCAATGGGAAAGAAGTCTTATTGAGAGGCTTATCGAATGGAGCACCTACGGTGGTCACTGCAAAGAGGATGGAGAGGACTTTTTGAAGAGGAGAAGTAGCATGGGGAAAAAGAGTCATAATCCATCCAACAAGCTCTCCAAAGAATCAAGGTAATTTCCATTTTGAAATTCAAAATATTCTTGATAATCATAGTATAGTTTTCAATGATTTGCTTTCGGGATTACCACTAGATAGAGGTTTTGAGCATGTTATAGAGTTAGAACAGGGTACCAAACTAGTTATAACAACTCCATACCACCATCCAAGAGGTTATAAGGAAGAAATAAAAAAAACTATTAAGGAACTCCTGGACATGGGATTCATAAGGCCTAGCTCTAGTCCATTTGCATCATTTGTGGTACTTGTCAAGAAAAAGGATGGTACAATGAGAATGTGTATAGACTACAGGGCTCTAAAAAAGAAGACCATAAAAAATAGGTACCCCATACCACGCATAGATCAGCTCATTGATGATTTACATGGTGTTGTATACTGCTCAAAAATTGACTTAAGATCAGGGTACCATCAAATCTGCATAAGGAGGGAAGATGTGGAAAAGACTACTTTCAGATGTCACTATGGGCACTTTGAATTTCTAGTTATGCCATTTGGCCTCACTAATGCACCAGCAATGTTCCAATCTTGTATGAATAAGGTATTCATCAAGCATCTTCAAAAATTTGTTTTGGTATTTTTTATGATATCTTGATTTACAGTAAAACATGGAAAGAGCATCTAAAGCACATAGACACAATTTTGGGAATCTTGGAGCAGCAATCCTTCTATGCTAAGCTATCTAAATGTGAGTTTGGTTTGACAGAGATCCTATATTTGGGACATATTATAAGTTCTAAAGGAGTACAGGTTGATCAACAAAAAATTTAGGCAATTTTGGATTGGCCTCCACCCAATAATCTTACACAGTTGAGAGGTTTCTTTGAGTTGTGTAGCTACTATAGGAGATTTTTCAAGGTATTTTCTCAGCTTGCTTCCCCCATGACTGATTTGACAGAGAAAGGAGCTTTTATTTGGACAGAAGAGGCACAAAAAACATTTGATAAGCTTAAGGAGGTAATGAGTTCATGCCCTGTGCTTGCAAATCCATATTTCTCTTTACTTTTTTTTGTTGAATGTGATGCTTCTAGAGAAGGTATAGGGGCTGTCATAACTCAAAGGGGACATCCAATAGCATTTGAGAGTAGAAAATTAAATCAATCAGAGAAAGGTTACTCCATCTATGATAAGGAAATGTTGGCAATCATGCATGCGCTTCATAAGTATAGACAATATTTGGTATGTGGGAGATTCATTGTAAAGACAAACCATAATAGCCTCAAGTTCTTCTTGAACCAAAAGGATTTGAATGATCATCAACAAAAATGGGTAAGAAAATTGCAAGCTTATGATTTTGATATTGAATACGTGAAAGGAAAGAATAATGTGGTTGTTGATGCTCTCTCAAGAAAGCCCACTTTGTATTCCTTAACATCTATCTCTGCTGATTGGAAAGTCTCCATAATTTCAGAGTATGCTAAAGATTCCTTTGCCACCAAGATTTTGGATAAGTTAGTGGATGATAATAGGTACAAGGTTGTTGATGAATTGATTTATTACAAGAACAGGATCTTCTTAGTGCTAGGATCAAAAACTAAGGAGAGGATATTGAGGGCCTTTCATGACACACCTTTGGCTGGTCATCAAGGATACTTCAAGACATATAGGAAACTTCGAGAGTGGTTTTCATGGAAGGGTATGAAGGAGGATGTCCTTAAACACATTAAGGAATGTATGGTATGCCAAGAAAACAAGAGTGAGCAAATTTTTCCTGCAGGGTTGTTGCAGCCACTTCCTATTCCTGAACAAAAATGGGAAAGTATTTCCATGGACTTCATCACTGGGTTGCCCAAGGTTCAAGGTAAGGATTTCATATATGTGGTGGTAGATAGACTAACTAAGTATGCACATTTCTTTCCCATCACATTTGATTTCAAGGCTTCACAAGTGGCAGAATTATTCTTCAAGGAAATTTTCAGGTTACATGGCTTGCTTAGAAACATTGTCAGTGACCGGGATAGTAGATTCCTCAGCTCTTTTTGGAAGGAGCTCTTTCATTTGGAAGGAACTAAACTCACTCCTAGTACTAGCTATCACCCTCAAATAGATGGACAAACAGAGATAGTTAATAAATGGATAGAGGGATATTTGAGGAACTATGTTTCAAATCAACAACATGCTTGGGTGAAATGGTTGCACCTAGGGGAGTATTGTTACAATACATCTCATCGCATGTCTATTGGTATGCCTCCTTTTCATGCTCTTTATGATTATGATGCCCTTTCCTTTGTTGATCTAGTACTTTTAGATAGCAGAGTACCTATAGAAAGTGATTTCGTTAAGAAAAGCCAAGACATAATAAGGTTCCTCGAGGAAAATCTACAACATGCACAGAACCAATATAAGTTGTACACTGATAGGAAAAGGACTGAAAGATCTTTTGAGGTGGGAGATTTGGTATTTTTCAGGTTGCAGCCATATAAGTAAAGAACCTTGAATAGGAGTGGGGCATAGAAGCTCTAGCCAAGGTTCTATGGGCCTTATAAGATCATCAGGAAGGTAGGAGAGGTATCTTATGAATTGCAGCTCCCACCAAACAACAAAATACATAATGTTTTCCATGTCTCTTTCTTGAAGAAGGTTCTAGGCTAGTGAACCATAGTATCTATAGAATTATCACCTCTTGATGATGAAGGTAAATTAGTCTTAATACCGGAAGAGGTTTTGGATACAAGAGAGAAAAGATTGAGAAATAGGAGCATCACAAAGCATTTGGTCAAATGGAAAGGATTACCATTGGAGGATGCAACTTGGGAAGGAGAACATATTATTGAGCATCCCAACCTTCATTTCTTGAGGACAAGAAATATTTGGGAGGGAGGACTTGTCATGTCCCCTTTTCAAATAATTAAAAATAATAACTTTTGCTAAGGTTGGTAGGCTCAAAAAGTGAAGTTTCAGGAAAAGGGGCTAATCTTTGGAAACCAATGGATTAATAAATGATAATTATTATTAAAATATGTATTATTGACCCATCTTGGTCATGAGTTTGGTTTATTCCCTCTTTTAAAGGGGTTTGGAGGCATTTCGGGCTCATTCTAGAACTTGATTTTTGCTCATTGCTTTGTTGTTCTTCAGAGGCTGCCAAACCTGTGGAGAAGGAGACCAAAAGATGGGAGTTTGTAGGTTTATAGGAAGGCTAAGGAAGAGATTTTGAGGCCATTCCATGTGCAAGCTCATGCAGAGTTTTCCCTTGTGCTGAACAGTGCAAATTTGTGAGTTTTCGGGTGTGGTTCTTGTAAGAGTTTGGTGTTTCCGGTTGAGTATTTCATATCAGTTTGGTTTTTTGCTGTATTGAAAACATTTTGATGTTAAAATAGAGCTAAATATATGTATTGGGTTGTGATTCTAATTCTGTAATACATTTTTAGTGTTTTATGGTGTTTTCGGGAGCCCGATGAGCATTGTGATTGTCCTCCATTTTGGAGCTGTTGTGTAAACTCTATACAGATCTGGAAATTTCATTTTGTAGGCTGTTATGCTGGTGAAATTTATATAAAAATTTATACTTTCAGATTTATCACTAATATGTGAAGCTGTGAAACTTTTGGCACTATTTCGGGCATACCCGATTTGGGTTTTATTGAGAAATTGCATAATCTTTCAAAGTGTTGATTGTTTGATTTAATAATCTGATTAGAAGACTTAAATATGAAATAAAAATCAGAAAGGAGACATTTCATTGTCCTGATCTGATTTCATTTCTAGGTTTCTGGGCATCCCCGGGACCTGCTGACATGGCTCTGACTGAATTTGGGCCCAGGGTCAAATTCGAGGTTGATCCTGACTAGGTCAGGATCA
Source organism: Chamaecyparis obtusa (assembly GCA_027943335.1). Classification (NCBI taxonomy): domain Eukaryota; kingdom Viridiplantae; phylum Streptophyta; class Pinopsida; order Cupressales; family Cupressaceae; genus Chamaecyparis; species Chamaecyparis obtusa. The sequence goes on along the minus strand of BSBK01009571.1, from coordinate 218,846 downwards.
AGGTCAAACCTGAATAGATCAGGTCCAACCTCAATTTTTCCCCCCTCATTCAAATTTCCAGAATCCAAAATTTTCGGGCATCGGGCTTTCGGGATATTTATTTTCCCACCTTCGGGTTAATCATTTCGGGTTTCAGGATGGTAAATCCTTTAATTGAATTTAATCTAGGTATATTTTCTAAAGGTTAGGACCTAATTTGTATTTAATTCTCCGAGGTGGCCCCTCTAGAGGATTGTGCCCTAGTTCATTATAAAAGGAGGCCTTCCTCTCTCATTTTCATCATCAAGTTTTGTGAGAACATCCACAATCAAGTTTTGGCAATCAAGTTTTCATGTGCAAGATCTCAAGGTGATCAAGCAAGCATCCATTCATGTCCTCTTCTCCATCCAAGTCCTCCATTAAAGATCAAGGATTCAAGCATTCAAGCCATTGAAGAGATTTGGTTCAAGCATTCAAGATTCATCATTCAAACCGTAGATCTAGCCATCATGGTGTGATCTTCCTTCAAGATCCTTTGTTCATCTTCAAGATCCATTTCATTCTCTTATCAAGGTGGATTTTAATCATATAATAATGGAGGTTTGATTTACATTTATTGTTGTGTTCAAGATTTCATATGAATATACTTGTTTACATTCAAAATACAATTACATATCTATTGAATTGCATAGGTTCATTGTTAGCTCCTTTTCTACTACTTGCTAGCATTCCTATTTCAATTTTAATATTAAGGTTGATTCCAAACCGGGGTTTGACCAAGGCAAACCCCTCAAACAAATGTCAAAAACCTTCATTTTCTTCTAGGTACAGGTGCGGAATTTTGGATCTGAGAGCGAATTTGGATACCCTTTTCGACAAACTTCCACGATCTACGAACAGAATTCGAATCGGACTTCAAATAAAGAATGTAGTATTTGACCTTTTATGAGGGTCAAACCCCAACTGAGCTCATCTTGGAGAAATATTTATGGGTTTTCTCTATCTCGGCATTTCCAGTCTAGAATAAGTTTTATAATTTCCTGAAAGTACACACAAAGATTAGAATTTAACATTTTCCAGGTCTGCCCTAATTTGAGGTTAGTATTTGTATTTGAATCATTTCAAATTCTAAACACTTCAACTCTACCATAGGGAAATACAGGGTTTTTCTCTCTCTTTTATATTCTCCATAGATTGATTCAATTGTGTATTAACCTCTTGGTTGATCAAATTGGATCTCTTCTTTGAGAATTTGGGTTTGGGAATAGATCTCATATTTCCCCCTTTCCTTTTACATATGAATATGGATGAATCCAATTTACACCTTTTCATTTTGGTGAGCCCGACATACTTACTCTCCTTTATTTTGTGGAATTAGATGCCCTATTGTGTTGGATTTTAGATCCTTTCTTGCATTTAGATTAGATCTAGTTTATGCTCTTGCATTTTAAAATTCAAAAATCCAACAAAAAAAAAATCTATATATTCAATAAAATACAAAAACATTTCTTGCATTCACTATGGAAATTATTAAGATGTTTTGGTGCATGGTTATGTTCTTTATTACTCTTCTTTTAGCATCTCTTTATCATACCTATGATGTTTATGAAAGTATCATTCACTTAATTTTGTTGATGACCCTTCACTTTGCTCTTGCTTATGCTTTTGTGAAGTTGACCGACAGTAGTCTGCCTACATTTAAAACTTTTGTTAGAGATTTATGTGGTAGCCTTATTCATCTTTTGGATTATGTGAATAATTTGGTAGATGACACACCATCTCCTAATTATCCTAATCCTAATCCTAATCCTATCAATCCTAATCTTAATCCTAATCTTCCTAATCCTAATTTGATACCTAATTCTCCATCTGTTCATCCTCGCTCTTCCCATACTTATGATGGGATTCAAGCTATAGTTCAGGATGCGAATGTGCAAGATTTCTTTGATTTACCTTCTCCTCTAATTCATGATGATATTAAAGGAAAGGGTAAAGAAACTTCTTCAAAACCTATTATCCCACCTTATGCAACCTTTAACCATGAGCATGATAAAAAATCACCTCCTGTAAAATCTTTACATAATTTGTATACTACTGGATATAATATGGTGACTAAACAAGGTTATAAAGGTTTAGGGCTAGGTGTTAATTAACATGGTATTAGATTTCTAGTTCATATACCCCCTAAACTGAATATGTATGGTGTTGGGTGTTCAAAATCTCAAGTTAAGGTAAGTGATGCTAAACATCGTCCTCCTCTCCCCACACCTAACCTAGATAACCCTAATACTCGACAAGAAATTGCTAAGAAGGTATATGTTGAGCTAATGAATTCCAAGAAAGAAATCTTTAGACCTATGCCGATAGATGCTCTATACAAATATAAATGTCCTTTTCATTATAGTAACAAACATTTACTTGCTGATTGTAAACATTTCAAGTTATATGTTAGAGAAAGAGCTGCTTTAGGAATTATATCTCACCCTTGTGCAGTTTTATAATTCCTTCATAATTTTGATATAGGGGATTCCCCTCCTTTAGATATAATGTATATATTCTTTCCCTCTTGTCTCATGACTAGGTGGAAAGTGGTGTATCTTCATCCAGTCTCCTAGGATCCATTAGGGCTTTTTCTTTTGGCTTAATTCGTATCCTTTCTCTCCTACTTTTCTATGGCTTTGAATTATGTTTCTAATCATCCATAGAATCTATCCTTTCTTTTCAAGATATCTTTTCTAAGACATTTGTTTTGCAAAGGTATCCCTTGTCCTTATCTCTTCGGGTAAGGTACCTCTTTCTTTCTCTTTGTCTAGGGAGTTGCTTTCCCTAGCCTAGTGGTATTTGTTTATATTGCAATATTATTTCAATATATTGATAGATGTTTTGACTATGGATAACCTTCTTATATGAGAAGTTGTTGTCCTAAGTCGTCACTTCTTCTCTATATTGCAAATTATGTTCTTTATAAACTCTCACCTTTTCTTTGGTGTTAGAGTTGCTTCCCTCAATCCAAAGATTTCTCTTCCTCTTCTTTACATGGGGCTTGATGATTGAATCTTTGTTCCCATTTATCTTTGAAAGATGATATTTTATCTAAAGCACTCCTCTTTGATGGGGGTCTTGTTGATAAGATCTCTTTCATTTGAGGATACTTTTTCATGAGTGACATATCCCTTTTATGATTATCTATATTCTTGGATGTAGGGGTCAATATCCTTCACTTAGAATATGGTATACATTTTTGTAAATAGGATATCTCCTTGCATTGTGAAGTAGGTATCCTCTTCCATCTTTGTTCCTATGCTTGAGGGGAAAGGATGCCATCTCCTTCTTTTTTGTCTTTCTCGGATGTACCTCTTTCCTTGGGTAAGTGGTATTTATCTATTATGTGACATTCAATCATACATGAAAATTATGGTTTACATTGAGGATCTATGTCCTTGATACTAACCTCTTTTTTTGTTTGACATTGGCTTTTCATGGTTGATATATCTCTTGCCTTGGAAACTGAACAGTGTGCTATCCCTCATAAGGGTTACTTTCTTTTCACTTCTTGCATGATATCTCTTTACATTCATCCCTTCCATGGCCTCATATGAGCTATGACCTTCTTGGCTTGGATTGGGTGTTGTTTGTGGATATTGTCTTGATGCTGAAGAAGGCTTTATCCTTGTTCTTTTCTTTCCTTAACATGTCAAAATAGTATGTTTTTTCCATATTAAGGAGGGGGGCATATATAGGGCCTCCCTTGTACTATAGTTTTTTTAATTTTTACATGTTAATCTTGTAAGGTAACACACATAAGTTGCTAAATTCTAAAAGGACATGCATTTATATGCTAAATCTTCTGAAGGTAACACACATAAGTTGCTAAATCCTGAGGAGACACATATTTTTCAAAATTTTCCAATATGCTAAATCCTCTGAAGGTAACGCACATCAGTTGCTAAATCCTGAAGGGACACACATTTCTAGTTTCAAATATGCTAAATCTTGGAAGATAACACACATAAGTTGCTAAATCCTGAAAAGAAACGCACCTATATGCTAAATCTACCGATGGTAATGCACATAAGTTGCTAAATCTTGAGGAGACACGCATTTCATATTGATAGTGATACAAGAAGGTGGATCTATGAGTATTCCAGAAGCCATCAAAAGATGCATTACATTTGCAAGCACAATTTATGGGTGAACCTATTGGGCTCTCCCTCCAGGGTGATTCATGGTAAGGTGGGCATCTTACAGGGTGAGGTAATCACTATCTCTTTTCTCTCTTTTTTCTTTCATGCTAATAGGATGGGATCATGAAGCTATGTTATTTATAGTTTTGTTCTTGTCTTTCTTATGTAAACATTTATGCTTTTATGATAGCTTTCCAAATATGATATTAATATGAGAAATATTTCTTAGCAAGGTTTCTTATGCTAATTGATTTGGGTTGTTTAGTACTAACCCTTGTTCATTTGACACCCTCATGCATATATGTTGAGTTATAATCCTTAGTCTAGGGGCTTGTGTCCCAAGCTAAGTGTTATTTTATCTCATTGTGAATCCACTTAGACCTCCTCTTTCTTTTCCTTTACCAAGAGTTTGCATCGAGTCCATACTCTTGCTAAAGTGGGAGCTTAATGTATCATCTTAAAATGGAAGCACTTCCATGATAAGAATGTTTAGCCCTCCAAGTAAGTGGTTTGGGGTCATGTTAAGAACCTTGATTGGGTCTTTGCATATATTTGGCTTTCTCCCCACTTTCCACTTCTTCCGAGCACTTGATTTCTTCATTCTAGGTGAAATTAGGGTTAGGATCTTGAGGATTCTCCTTAATTTTCCTCTTCCATTGCTCTGTTTTCTAGGTAGGATTTAGAAATAGGACCTCCTGGCTTTCATCACCATCATCATAGGATTTTATGTCTATCCCTGACATTCTATCCTGATCTGATTTCATTTCTAGGTTTCTGGGCATCCCCGAGACCTACTGACCTGGCTCTGACTAAATCTGGGCCCAAGGTCAAATTCAAGGTTGATCCTAACTAGGACAGGATCAAGGTTGAACCTGACTAGGTCAGGTCCAACCTCAATTTTTCCCCCCTCATTCAAATTTCCACAATCCAAAATTTTTGGGCATCGGGCTTTCGGGATATTTATTTTCCCACCTCTGAGTTAATCATATCGGGTTTTGGGATGGTAAATCCTTTAATTGAATTTAATCTAGGTATATTTTCTAAATTTTAGGACCTAATTGGGATTTAATTCTCTAAGGTGGTCCCTCTAGAGGATTTTGCCCTAGTTCACTATAAAAGGAGGCCTTCCTCTCTCATTTTCATCATCAAGTTTTGTGAGAACATCCACAATCAAGTTTTGGTAATCAAGTTTTCATGTGCAAGCTCTCAAGGTGATCAAGAAAGCATCCATTCAATTCCTCTTCTCCATCCAAGTCCTCCATTGAAGATCAAGGATTCAAGCATTCAAGCCATTGAAGGGATTTGGTTCAAGCATTCAAGATTCATCATTCAAACCCTAGATCTAGCCATCATGGTGTCATCTTCCTTCAAGATCCTTTGTTCATCTTCAAGATCCATTTCATTCTCTTATCAAGTTGGATTCTAAGCATATAATCATGGAGGTTTGATTTACATTTATTGTTTTGTTCAAGCTTTCATATGAATATACTTGTTTACATTCAAAATACAATTACATATCTATTGAATTGCATAGCTTCATTGTTAGATCCTTTTCTACTACTTGCTAGCATTCCTATTTCAATTTCAATATTAAGGTTGATTCCAAACTAGGGTTTGACCAAGGCAAACCCCTCAAACAAACAACAAAACCCTTCATTTTCTTGTAGGTACAGGTACTAAATTTCAGATCTGAGAGCTAATTTCGATACCCTTTTCGGAAAACTTTTGAGATTTGCGAACAGAATTTGAATCGGACTTCAAATAAAGAATGTAGTATTTGACCTTTTATGAGGGTCAAACCTGACCTGTGCTCATCTTAGAGAAATATTTCTGGGTTTTCTCTGTCTTGACATTTCCAGTCTAGAACAGATTTCAAAATTGCTTGAAAGTACACACACACATCAAAATTTAACATTTTCCAGATCTACCCTAATTTGAGGTTAGTATTTGTATTTCAATCATTTCAAATTCTAAACACTTCAACTCTACCATAGGGAAATATAGGGTTTTTCTCTCTCTTTCATATTCTCCATAGATTGATTCAATTGTGTATTAACCTCTTGGTTGATCAAATTGGATCTCTTCTTTGGGAATTTGGGTTTGGGAATAGATCTCATATTTCCCCCTTTCCTTTTACATCTGAATAGGGATGAATCCAATTTACCCCTATTCATTAGTTTTTTGATGCAAAAAAATATTCTTGATAAATAAAAGAATCCAATTCAAAGCTTAATATCAACTTATGTACTTTCTTCAAATATTTCAACTTAAATTATTTTTTTTTAAAAACACTTCTAATTTTTAAACAAAATTCTAGTACTATCTACTAGTATTTTATTTTTCTATTTTAGTTATATTTTTATCAAGATAGTAGAATAATCTAGATTTTTCAAAAGTCAAGATTAATAGTTTTCTTGCAAGGGTTTTGCTCACGTGGCCAGAAAGATTGAAATGTGTTCCAAATGCATTTCCCAAATGAAGGGCTTCTCACTTACATATAATACAATCTCTCTATTATGCTTCTAAGAAAAAAGAAGAGATCTTCAGTAAACCATAGCCCATGATAACTAATCCTCTGTCCCCACATCCACCCTATTTATTTTTAAAATTTTATATTAAATTTATAGTCTGTTTTAACCTTGGCATGTATTAGACAATCCTTACCCTCTTAATTTCTGTACAGAAGAGGTCCCGTCAGAGAAGAATGTTACCATACCTAACAGAAGAGAAAAAACACATAGATCCCAAATGAAACTAAAAATACATACATAATCAAAACCAAAAGATATCAAATTTTAAAAATATAAAAATCAATATATAATCAAAGCCCAAAGCTACAGAATTATAAGAAATATAGAACTCAATATATAATCTATTGTGATCATTGTCATCTCTATCTACAGTCGTTCACCTGCTTGTTACTTAAAATTTGTAGGGATAAGGGCCAAAAATAAAACATTCATTTGCATGGAAAAATTAGGGTAGAATATGAACAAAATAAATATATATATTGTTAATATTTTATACTTGAAATTATCATTTTGAAATTAATTAAAAATATATAATTTAACTTGAGATTTGTTGATATTAAGATAATAGTATGAGTTTTTGAACTCAAATTTACTTATAAATGAATCTATTTGTCTATTCTTCTTATTTTACATAGCTTCAAAATTGATGTTACAAGTTTGTTTACAAATACATGTAAAATTCAAAAATAAATAACACTTTCATGGATTCTCATTGATTAATTTTTATAGAAGCTTGTATAATTTTATCATATAATATCCTTAGAAATACAATAGGCATGCCTGAGGCATGCATCCCTCTTTCTGTTAGTTGAAGATCATGAATAATTCGATCTAAAACTGACGATAAATTGTTTTGTTTGGCATATAACACAACTCCTATTCTAAAATAGAATCTACGAAGTTTTTTCAACACTTACAAGAAGAAATAGTGAGGGAGATTCTATTGGAGTCCCTTACACATTTTATAACAAGCTCAAGCACCTATGCAAAATGTGGAAAGCAGTGGTAGAAAGTGAGAAATTGTACAAAAAAAGAATCAGTTCCAGAAGATCAGATAAAATTGTATGTTTTGTGGACTACTCTGCTTATGTTCATCGAATCAAAATCTACAATTTGAAAGCTTCCAATTCAAATAAATACATGCAAGTTTCTAACTAATTCTAAAGAGTTTCCAGAATTTTAAGAAAAAAATATGGTAAGTTTCTATTTTCTATTGTCTGAAAAGAAAAACTATACGGGAGGGATGACAACTATTTGATAAAAAAAAAGTTATTTCCGGAAGCATAGGTCCCACAGAAAGCCTATCAGCTTAATAATAAAGAACAAATATGCATTGCATATCACTTTTTTCAATATAAATTATTTATTATACTTAATGTTTAGTATTATAGCTATAATTATATTATTTAAGAAAAAAGACCTATTTCAAAATCTTAATTTTGGGTAGCACTAATTACATAATCCATGGGTAATCAAAATATTATTCTTAATGGTATTAACCATTTCTTGCACATGGTCAATAACACCACCCAATTGGCAGACACGTGATTCCAATGAAAACCATTTAAATAATAATATAAGCCACAACAGATTTGATCTCTAGTACTACGGATGCCATCTCTCAGGAACGTTTAAACAACAACTTAAAATGCATATCTTACCAAGGGTGACACTTAGTTTCTTTTTTCAAAATCATCTTATATATTATACGGTATATGAGGGAGCATGACGTTGATGCTGGTATGACTGATGATTACGCACAGTGGTTCTTATAGAACCAATTTCCTAGGTTTACAAATCCAACAGAGCTAGTGCCGGGGATTGATGAGCAGTCAAATGATGATGGCGGTGATGGTGACGGTGGTGGTAGATGGGGTCATTGAAGATGACAAGAAGGTAGAGCATGACGAGGTGGATGAGTTTTCATTCCTTTGGTTGTTTCCCCTACTCCTACTAGAGGTGGAGTACATATAAGAGGTGGTCAGGTTAGAGTTTGAGGTGGCCCCTTCCGAGCTATAAATCAAGTTAAATAAGACAAACTGGCCAGGTGGGGTCAGCACAAAGTACAAATATTTAGACCAATTGCACCACAAGTTGTAGCCAACATAGACACATAGGTTGTGTAGATCTTGGTTGATCAGGCACATGCACCTCTCGCTCCTCCTCAGGCTCCTCCTCCTTCTACACAGCGTCCATCTTCTTCTTCTCTTCCATCTTCTTCTATTACATCTTCTTCTCAGGATCCTCCTCCATAGGCTCCTCCATCATAGGCACCAGCACAGGCTTCTGATGTTTAGTCTTTACAGGCTTAGGTTTCAAAGATTAGGCAGTAGGTCACTTGACTAAGCACCATGATGTAGACATTTATTGCAGCCATGAGTCAGCATAGTTTATAAATGAGCTCGAGTTGTGGTCTGGATACAGGTCTTGGTACTGATGGTGCTGGGGGTTCTAGTAGTTGATTACATGTGTTGAGCCATTTTTGGATGTATATTATGATTTGTATTTATCGAGACATTGTACATACATATTCTTTTATCAAACAATGTTCCTTATGTTACTGATATTACTCATGTTGTGGAATTTCATGGATGGACATTGATGATAACATGGACATTATTTTCTTTGATATATTTACTTTATATGATGTCATCATGTGTTGGACTTCATTTTAAGGTGCTTTATGATATGCAGTTCTATATGCTCTATCTTTATATGCTATTTTTAATGCTTTTTAGATGCAGTTTATGATATGAATGCACATTTTATGCCTAATTATGCAAATGGATGTCTCATTTATGACATAGATTAGATGGATGCATTTATTTATATGGTTTATTGCTTAACAATTTGTAATGATGATATTTAATGCTTTAATTATTATGTAATGTTGTGGATGCATTTTTTGGTTTTATGGATGATGTAATGCAATGAAATGAACTAGATGGGTAATGAAAATGTGAATGCAATGAATTTAATGCACTTATATGATTTAATGAATTTAATGATATAATGTATGCACTTAATGATATATGGATGCAATTAATGATAGATGGATGCAAAGTTTTTTAATGAATAATGAAATCACCTAATAATATGATGATTAATGATGAATGATGGACTTAATGCAATTAGATGAACTATTACGATACACTTATATGTTTGAATATAATTCAAATTTTAAATGTAATGAACCCTAAATAAATGCACCTAAATGAAAAATGCAAATGTAACCTTAAAATGAAGTTAATGAAATGATATAATAATGGAATTTAATGCAATGATATCCTTATGATGTGAACTTAATAAATGCAATCTAATGTAATGTTAAAATGGTGATCAATGTAACTAAAATGATGAAACTTATAATGAACGCAAACTAATGCAATGATTTTTGTAATGAATGCACTTTACATGATGATATAAAATGAATGCAAATTATATGATAAGTATACCTAAAATGTTAAAATAATAACAAAATAAAGAGAGACAGGAAATTATTTAATACAATGAGTAAGGAGTAAGAAGATTTACCATGAATTAACACAAAATTAGGAGCATTCACCAAAGAGAAAAGAAACAAAGGAGACAATATTTTGAAGGGGGAAAAGCATAAAAAAACCCTGTGATATAATGAATGGGCAAAAAATGCCTAAAAATGAGAGAGAGAGAGAGAGAGAGAGAGAGAGAGAGAGAGAGAGAGAGAGAGAGAGAGAGAGAGAGAGCTTAGCTCATACAATAGTGTTCAAGAAAAAGAATTATCTCATGTCAAGAGAGAAGAAGAGCCATCTCTTTAATAGAGATGTGAGGAAGGAGTTACATTGTAACTCCCATTTCTATGTATGCCACATTTCACTAGTGTGTGCAACAAGTGTAGGATTCCTCATATGGAGGAATATCTATTTTCGTTAATAAAGGAATTACAAATATGACATGTCCTCCCACTTGGACTAGAGGAAAAATACAATAGGATACCTTGGTTTATCCTTTAAATACATATATTACCAAGGAAAGATTAAATTCTAACACCCCCCTTTAATCTTTACTTGGGGTGATTACATCAATAGGTATCAAACCCAAATGTTTACAATGATTTTGAGATGTTTCTTTTGAAAGAGTCTTCACTAGGATGTCTTTGGCTTGATCATCTTGCATGTCTTCAACTTGTGCTTTGGAGCTTGAATGGTACATAGGACTTTTGGCTAAGTGAATAGCACTTTGAGAAAATAAAGGTGTATGTGCTTGTTGAGGGGAGCCTAAATCTTTAAGTGACCATTGAGATTCTTGAGATGTATTAATGCATTCTGTATATTAATTTCTAGTAGAAGGTAGAGGTGGACCATAATCAACACTTGAGCCTGCAATAAAGCAAAAACCACTAGTAGAGTGCCCATCATTGGGATCACCTAGTGCTGAATCAATAACACTTTGGAAAGAAAAATCATATTGTGAATCATGAGGAAAATAATTAGGAATGCAATCTTCAGTTGCATAAAACAAATCTATAGTGTATTCATCATAATATGAAGAATTAAGAGGAGAGTTAATATAAGCATCATTATCATTAACCTCCACAACAATCATAGGATTAGTACTGTCATCATGAATTTCATCTTGAGTAATAAACATATCTTGCAAAGTAACATTAAGAAAGTTAGATATAATTTTATCTTTTTGGTCAAACATATCATCAACATGAGAGAAAGGATCATTAGAATTAGAGAGAGAAGTCATAAGAGCATAATTGCAGTAGTTTATGCTTCTAGGTTTAAGTCCACCCATTCTAGAAATGTAATCATCACCTTCATTAAGTAAATATTTAAACCATTTAGGCTTTCTCCTAGAATTAACAGAAATATTACTAGGAGGAGTAAACAGATTATTACCATCATCATCATCATCATCATCACTGCTACTACTAGAAGGAACAAAATCATTACGAGTATCATTACTATCTTTATGTTCATCATTATCTTTTTGAAGAGTATTAGTATTATCCTTAATGTTAGAAGAAGAAACAAGAGGAACAAAAATATGGTTAGCTTTCAAATCAGGAACATAAAGCACATCATGTAATTTACCATTTGGAACAGAAACATTACTAGTTCCTTCAACTTGACAGCAATAATTATCAGCTAAAGAAATAGGAATATTCATAGAATCAGGTCGCAAAGAATCAAAGACTTCCTTATGAGAAGTAACATGTTGAGATGCACCACTATCAATAATCCATTCAAGTGGTTTAGAAGCATTAAAACAGATAGTAAAAGTAGAACCTAGATTGATTTCCATTAGATTTTCCATTTGAGTACTTTTGAGAATTAGGTTGATCATCCTTTTGTTTCTTAAAATAGTTATGTACTGAGTGACCGTCTTTACCACAATAGGTGCAATGTGGCCTATTTGAATGATTACTATTATGATAGTTATTGGAAGGCCTAGAATTGTAATGATCATTAAATTGTTGGCCTGAGTTATTATTTGAATTATTAGTATTATTTGATCTTTGATAATTTTGGTTATTTTGATTAGTGTTAGAAGATCTATTGTTATTATGACTTTGAGAGACATAGGCATGTTTGTGAGTTTTAATTATTCCAAATTGAATCAATTTTGCTTCCTCTTGATGCAACATATTTTGAAAGATGACATAAGCTAATTGAGATGCTAAAGAAGGAATAGCTAACTGAGAGTAAATATTTGTAATAAACTATTAGAACTTTCTAGGCAAACATTTATGAATAATTATGTGGATTATCCTTAAATCAGAGAGAGGAACTTGTAAACCAGTTAGTAAAACTTTAATTGAATCAAACTTGAGCAAGAAATCATCAACAGAGTTGAAATCGGTATACCTAAGGTCTTCAAGTTGGTCTTGAAGCTGGATTTTGTGAGTCTCATCTGCACTATCATAGGTATTTTTCAGGATGTCCCAAGCTTGATGGGCTTCTGTACAAATAGAAATTAAGACATACAATTCGGGACTTAGGAGATCCCAATTAAACTAAGTGCTTCCTCATTTTTAGTCTGCCAAGTAAGTTGGTTAGCTTGAGGAGTAGAGGTTGCTGGTTTTGAACTAGCATTAGTTGCAATATCTAAAATATGTTTGAATCTAAAGATGAAGGTCATGTGCATTTTCCATGCATGATAATTTATACTAGTTAACTTTATTTATGGCATTAGGGTGGTCATGGTTAAATATAAATATTTAATGTAAAGAACACCTAAACTAGAGATAAATAAATGAAAACCCTTAACAGAACCTAGAAAAGAAACTTTTAAAGCAAGAGCACTATGAGAGAAGCCAAAAAACTAGGCATGCAGATCAAATGCATGCAAAAGAAACTATATACAATCGTATGCAACAACAGAAAGCTATAAAAGGTTATGCCAAGGAGGCATGCAAGGAAAAAATAACTACCAGAGGTAAAACTGAAACCAATAACACTTAAGAGTTAACAAATATCTGTTAAGTTGTTATTGATTAATAGATAACAACAAGAATCTCTTGCATGCAAAGAGAAAGCTATACACTTAAGCATGCAAAGAGGAGACAAAGAGAGAAATAAACTAAATAAACCTACTAACAATGAAAGGAAACACAATCCTGCAAAACAAATGTTAATCAGACCAAAGAATGGAGTGCTTACAGAACTAAGAATCCGAACAGATGCTAAAGATCTAGGAACTGATTAAAATAATGAGAAAAAGAACTAAATCTATATAAGCCTGATCACAATCTCTAGAAACACTCTACAGAGGGTTGCATGCAAGAAGATTAGCCAACAGAATCAATGAGAGGATCTAAGATAAATGCAGCCTTAAGACTTAGACATTGGTTAAAATAATAATAACCTATCCACAAAGAATCGATACAATGCCAAACTGAGAGAGGGGTTACGATACAGATAGAGGCAGCACCTTGAGAATAAGAAAAATTTAAATACTAAATAAGTTTCGAACCTACAAAGAAACATTAGGAAACTTATATACTAAAAATGTTAATAATAAAAAGTTTCAAACCTACAATGAAACATTAGCTAAATCGAAGACAAAAGATAGAGCTTGGATTTGAGGTTAAATGTGCAGTACAAGATAATAGAAACTATAATGAATTTGGGAAAAAAAAATGCATGCGTGCAAAGGATAACCTTGTTGGATTCGTAACCTTGTGGATTCCCTGCAAGTTTCTTTCCGAAAATTCATAACAAAAGAAATATTTTTGAAAATCATAATAGAATAAAAAGTGGCACTAATAAGAAAGATCAGAAAGAGTCAAAGAAGCTATTCTGACTGTGGATGGATTGAGATTTCAATCTGACAAAAAACAAAAAAAAATAGAACAAGATTAGTATTTTGAGAGAAATAGAATTGACAGTGGGAAATGCAAAAAAAATGGTTTGATCGGGTCCATTTTGTCAGGAGACCGCTAAGAATGACAACAGATATTGGGCTCGGCTTAGAATTTGTTATCTCCCATGCACTTTCCCTTTACATCCCTAGCTAGATACTCCAGATGGACATATAACATTGCACAGGGTGCTTGTGGGGTACTCTTTTTGTGACTCTCACGTTGGTTATTATCAAGGCTTGAATTATGTGGCTGCACTTTTACTGCTTGTCATGAAAACTGAGGAGGACATATTTTGGATGCTTGTTGTGCTATTGGAGAATGTGTTAGTCAATGACTACTACAGGAAAATAACAAGAAGCCACTGTGTAGACTCGAATAGACCAACTAGACATTAAAAAAGAAACCCTAAGATATTGTTAGCATCCGATACAAGACCACTATATCAATGCAGAATAAAACACATAAAAGAGATGGCAAAAAAAATTTGAAAAAAAGATGCACACAAACAATCTAATGTTAGTATTATTAGGAAAAATAGCGCATGCAATGATTAAAAAATGTATGATAAGAAATGATAAAAAATGCATGCAAGGAAATGCAATGATTTAAAAAATGTATGATAAGAAATTATAAAAAAATGCATGCAAGGAAATAAATTAAAAGGTGAAAAGATCATATTTTAAAAGTTTTTGTTATAAATTTTTAAAAGTATTATAATTTTAAATTGCAATGAATGATATATTCTAAAAGAATCTTAACTAAGGAAAAGAGATTCAATACTCTCTAAACAACATGTCCAAATTTGGAGTGCACCAAGATATGGTAGCTTCTTTACCTATACACTCAAAACATGATTAAACCAACTTGCTCTGATACCATGTTAAAATAATAACAAAATAAAGAGAGATAGGAAATTGTTTAATACAATGAGCAAGGAGTAAGAAGATTTCCCATGAATTAACACAAAATTAGGAGCATTCACCAAAGAGAAAAGAAACAAAGGAGACAATATTTTGAAGGGGGAAAAGCATAAAAAAAAACCCCATGATATAATGAATGGGTAAAAAATGCCTAAGAATGAGAGAGAGAGAGAGAGACAGTGAGAGCTTAACTCATACAATAGTGTTCACGAAGAAGAATTATCTCATGTCAAGAGAGAAGAAGAGCCATCTCTTTAATAGAGATTTGAGGAAGGAGTTACATAGTAACTCCCATTTCTATGTATGCCACATTTCACTAGTGTGTGAGACAAGTGTAGGATTCCTCATATGGAGGAATATCTATTTTCCTTAATAAAGGAATTACAAATATGATATGTCCTCCCACTTGGACTAGAGGACAAATACAATAGGATACCTTGGTTTATCCTTTAAATACATATATTACCAAGGAAAGATTAAATTCTAACATAAAATGCAATGTGGTTTAAAAATGCAATTCATCTAATGCAATGCACCTTAATCTAAATTTTGATTTTTTGATTTCCAACACATTCTATCACATAGGGTATTGATGAAATTTTTTATTTTTTAGTTTACTCCACCCCTTCTTTTTCTCTTTTCAAATAAGTTTTTGAGCTAAGAAAGAAATAAACTTAAATTAATTTAATCGAATATGGATGTAGCTAACTATTACTATTCACAATTTAGGAGCTTATTTTCATCATTGAACAATTTTGAGACCTGAAATTGGCACAATAATCACTAGCTCAACCATGATGATATGAATACCTTTTCCCTTTCCATGTTGCGTTCCCAATCCTAGTACAACTATCACTGATTGAATTCAATCATGAGAGTATGAATACCACTTTTGTCAGATTCAATGTTGCAAGTGGATTGGGTATTATGATATTGATCATCAAAATATTCAATGTATCATGTTGCGTAAACAAACAGACATCTCGATTTTACCATATGTACATGTCCTCGATGATTCTTTGATGATCATGTCATTAGATGAATGATACATATTTTAAAAAGTTGATCTTAAGTCACTCATGTAGAAACCAATAAAATATCATTCTTTCATCATTGCTTATCTGATTCAAGACTTCATCGATTTGCTCGAAAGACATGATTTCATCAAATAAGTAATCACTTAGAAAAAATTTGCCATGTTTTTCAAATCCATACTTCAAGTATAGTTCCATCCTTTTCATTTTTTTAATCTTGATAAAGGTAAGGTCTTTGTGAGATCTTGGATCAAAAGTTTTCATTTGTTTGATTTGAAGTTTGGATTTTGATTGAGGGTCCAAGTGTTCTGCTTGTGATTTGATGAATTGATTTGTGTCAAATGATATTTGTTTTGATGAATCCTTCTTGCCCTTAGGATAGTTTTTCCCCTAGTTTGATGTCATTACGTTGTTGGACTTGGACACTTTTCAGACCTATGATGAAATCTTTAGTTATAAATGCAAATGAAATTTTGGGGTTTTATTATGCAATATATACAAATGCTAGTGAATGCATTATCTACAAGGATGACGACTAGGCATGAGACCTGACTTGACTTTCAATGGTGGCTATTTACCAGGTTTTCACCGATTGAATTGATTTTCTTTGTTTTCTTCTTTTCAAGATTTTCTCTTTTTTTGCTACCAAGGTGCCTATCTGCTAGGTTTTCACCAAGGTACTTTTCTCTTTTTTCCCTTTTTTTTTTTAATTTTTTTTTTTTTTCTCTTTTTCATTTTTATTGTATTTATCATTAAGGCACCTATTTTCTATGTTTTCACCATGACAACATCTTTTTGAGGATCATTTTTGAATGTTTTTGGATTTCTTCAATTTTCCATTATTTTTTATCTTTTCTGCATTTCTGATTTTTTTCTTCTTTTCTATTTTTCAATGTTTTTGAATTTTTTAGGATCACTTTTGACTATGTACAATAAATAGATGCTTCTCCATTTGATTTTCTAATACTCTTTTCTCTATATACCCTTTCGTCTTCTTCATGTGTAAAATATTTTCAGGTGTATACTATTGATGGGTTCTTGCAATTGTTCTCCATCACAATTAGCTAGTTTGTATGTGCCCGTTCCAAAAGAAGAAGTAATTAAAAAAGGTCCTAACCAATTTTCTTCTCATTTCCCTTTCTTCTCTCTTTCCTCTTGATTTTTAGGGTTTTCTCTTAACACTAGATCACCTATCTAGAATGCCCTTGGTTTGATGTGCTTGTTATATTAATTCCTTGACATTTAATTCTGATACACTTTTAGATGTTCAAAGGCTTGTTGTTGTATTTCATCTAGAAAATCTAATTCTTTCAGTCTAGCAACCCTATAGTCTTCTTCACTTAGCAATCCATGCAGTGAAACTCTTAAGCATGGGATTTCTACCTCCAAAGGAAAAATTGCTTCAGCTCCATAAACCAATGAGAATGGTGTAGCTCTAGCTGGTGTTTTGAAACTTGTCCTATATGCCCATAGAGTAGGGTTTATTTGAATATGCCAATCTCTACCTGAATTATGCACCGCTCTCTTCAATATTTTCAAGATGTTTTTATTTTTAGCCTCTGCTTGTCCATTACCTTGTTGGTATTATATTGAAGATGAATGATGTACCACATAGAATTTTGCACATAATTATTTCAATTATTTATTCTTGAAATGTTTTGCATACTGTCTATAATTTTACAATACAATGTGTCAGATACAAGGGTGTAACAAGAGGCTTGTCTTATGAAATTTCTCTTTTGGTTTCAGGTTTGGTCCATGGGTAAAGTTTAGTCTTTTAGGTACATATAAATGGATCCATACCAAGGTGATTCATCTCCCACTAATAGGAAAATGGTGTGGGGATGGGAAGGGTCAAATGCAGGTTGTCCCACTTCTTCTACCAAGAACTCATATCTTGCAGTTTGGTCTGACATTTGGAGAAGTGAAGATAATGTAGCCATAGCATCTACTTCTTTGTTCTTGTCCCTTGGCATTTGTTAAAATGTGATTAATGTGAAGTACTTCTTGAGATCTTCTATCATGTTTTCTTAAGGTATCAACTTATCATCTTTGGTTTGATACTCATCATTTATCTAATTAATGACCAATTGAGAATCTCCATATATTTGCAATTCTATCACCTTCCATTCCAAGGCTAATTTGATTCCAATGACTAGTGCCTCATACTTAGCTATATTGTTTGTACATGGAAATAGTAGCTTGTATGATTTAGGGATTGTTGATCCTTGAGGAGAAATTAATAATATTCCTGCTACTGATCCATGTTGGGTATAAGAGCCATCAAAGTATAATTTCCATGTCTTTGCTTCAACAGTGATTATCTTTGAATTTGGAAATTCTACCTGAATAGGATGTTCATCTTCTAACGGTGCCTCTTCTATTTGGTCTACTATCACTTGGCCTTTGATTTCCTTTCTATCCACATATTCAATATCAAACTCTCTTAACACCATGACCCATTTGGCCAATCTTCCTGTCAAGCTCATTTTTCTTAGGAGGTACTTTAATGGATCAATTTTTTCTATGAGTATGATCTTGTGAGATAGCATATAATGTCGTAGTTTTTGGGAAGAAAAAAAAACATGCTCTTTATATAAGGTGTAATTCAACTCATATTTTTCCAAGGTTCTACTTATGTAATAAATGGATTTTTCTTTTCCATTTCCATCCTCTTGAGCCAAGAGTACCCCTAAAGAATGTTTTTTTGCTGAAATATAAAAACTCAAGGGCTTCCCTCTTATTGGTGGCATCAAAGTAAGTGGATTCATTAGGTACTTTTTAAGTAATGTGAATGCTTCTTCACACTTATCATTCTATCTAAATACTATGTCCTTGTGAAGGAGTTGAGTAAAAGAATGACATTTCTCCACTAGTTGTGATATAAACCTTCTGATTGACTGAATTCTCCCTTGGAGTGATCACATTTGGCTTATATTTTAAGGTGCCCCCATTTCCATTATTTCTTTTACTTTTGCAGGGTCTACCTCTATTCCTTTGGCCAAAACTATGTATCCTAACAATTTTGTTGATTGTACCCCAAATGCACATTTCATGGGATTGAGTCTTACTTTGAATTGCTCCAACCTTGTGAATATCTTTTCTAGAATAGGTAGATGTTCTTCCCTTGAAAGATATTTTGCAGGTATGTCATCCACATAATCCTCTAGGAATTTATGCATCATATCATGAAATATAGTAGTCAAGGTTTGTTGATATGTTGCTCATGTATTTTTAAGACCAAAGGGCATAACATTCCAGCAAAATTTCCCCCATGCACATGTGAATGCCATTTTATCTTGATTTTCAGGTGCTATTTTAATCTAATTGTAGCCACTAAATCCACCCATGAGGGAGAACATTGAGTGACCTGATGTTAAATCCACTATAGCGTCTATGCTTGGTAATGGAAAATAATCTTTTAGACATGTGAGGTTGAGATCTTAGAAGTCTGTACAAATTCTAATAGACTTGTCTTCTTTTGAAACATGCACAATGTTTGATATCCACTTGGCATAGTCTATGACTCTTATGAATCCCACCTTTAGTAAATTTTCCAATTCCACTTTGACAAGAAGTGCTATGTGTGGGTGCATTTTCCTTAATTTCTGTTTAACTGGTCTAACCCCTTCTTTTATGTTTAAATGATGCATTATCAAGTTTGGATCTAGTCACGGCATATCATCATATGACGATGAAAATTTTATTTGTCTTTCCTTGAAGAATTTGATGAACTCCAATTTTTCTTTACTTGATAAGGATGTTGCTAGGTGTATATTCCTTGGTTTTGATTTTGACCTAATGTTGACTTTCTTCATTGGTTACATCAAAATAGATGACCTTTCCTTGTAGTGTTCAGGAAAAGTATCCAACCTTTCTTCCTTAGGTGCCTCTATTGGGTTTTCACCTTCAAAAACATTGTTTATTTTTTTTATTTTTTTGATCTAATGCTACCGCATTGTGGTTTTCAACATTAGATTCTTTTTTTTTTTTTTTCATTTTTATCTGAACTGAGAGATTGGATACTTCCCTTCATCACTTCTTCATGAAATTCGTTGGTAAAAGAAGGTTCAACTGCATTTAGGTATTGGGATACCGATTTGTCATTCAAGAATGTGGGAAGGATAGTGGGTTTGATAGAATTCCATTCAGTTAGTTCTGGATAAACAAGGGATAAGGGATCAATGTTTCAATTTGGCTCGATAGGATTTAAGGACATGACCTCATTGGAAGGTTCAAACATTTTATCGCTTAAATCTATAATATGTGCCTCTTCTAGGTGTTCTAGAGAACTTAGGTCAAAATCCTCCTCACTTGAATCCACTCAAGTTTCTAAAGGGTAAAAATATCTTGGATTAAAAATATTGCTAGATCCTCCTATAGTAGGTATCCATGATCGAACATAAGGCTCTCCTACCCATTGAGTTTCTCCGGTCTCTTGACTTGGAACATTTTCTAGAACCTCTTGATTAGAACTTGATGCTTGATTATGATTCTATCTTGAAGCTTTTTCTTGTTCTTTTCCTTTATTGGGAGCATAAATGTGAATTACATGCACCTCTTTATCTTGGCAAGACTCACTTCACAATGAGCCCCACTCCTAATTTTTTGAATCTTTGTCACTTTGTGAACTCAGTTGTAGAATTTGGTCATAAATCATGGGGTGTCTCTTTTGAGTGTACCCTTGTTCAAGGTACCCCAATCCAGATTTTTACTTTCTATCCCTCCAATACATTTCAATGGTTTCAATTAACCCTTCATTTCTTGTACCCAAAGGTCCTTGTCCTTTATAACCCATTTTCTACATTATTTGGAAACCTTTGCCATATATATGAGTAGGAATACTAATATTTTGAATTCATTTCTCATGGGCACTTGACTCCTCATCTTTATATAGCCATTTTAAGATTTCATTATCTTCTTCATCCATAGATGAAGAAGTACTAGCCCTTACAAAGTGGTCATTGTATTTATGGGGTGTATGTAGGCTAAAGGGTTTTCCATGGAACTTTGGAGATAAGGGTAGATCCATCATAGATAAAGAGTATTCACCCATGACTTTTTGTTTGATTTTGCATTGTTTCTCAAAAATCTTCATCATGCTATCCATTTTTTGATAATGGGCTTCCTTGGTGTGTAATTGGATAGATTTTTCTTGGTCTTCTTTTTCTTCATGAGTACTTTCCTCACTAACTTTCTCCTTTCCCTTAGTTGATGTAGATAAGTTAGTGGGAATTTGATGATTTTAAACATCTTCTTTCTCTACCTTTTCTTTTCCTTTTAAGGATGGAAGATCCTTTGAGATTTGTTCTTTCTCTATTCTTATCGACATAGATGCTTCTGCATTATGGGGAACCAAGGAGTCATTTATGGGTTTAAGGTTATTGCAATGTTGGAATGGATTCAAATCTCCACTCACCATGACTTCTTGTCCCATATAAGGAAACTTCAAGCATTGATGGCACGTCGAGGGTACCGCTTGCATTTTGTGTATCCATGGCCTTTCTAATAAGATATTATAGGTTAATTTCAGATCTAGGACTTGAAAAATGGTTTATTTTTGCATTGGACCTCCTCGTATGGGGAGGACTATTATCCCTTTAGATGCCCTTTCTCATCATCGTAAGCTTTAATAGTTATTTTTTTCTTAGGGTCAATAGATTCCTCAGAATACCCTAAGGCTTTGACAAGGTTTAATGTCCAAATATTTAAGCTATCTTCTCCATAAATGAGGACTCTCTTAATGTTTATGCATTAACACCTCAATATGCAATGGCAAGTTTTGCGGATGATTTAAAGACATATCATCTTGCTCAGAGAAGGATAGAGAATGGGGCGCAACAAGGTGTCCTACCATATTTTGAACTTATTCGCATCCAAATTCAGAGGTACATTGGTTTCAACAAGGGCCTTTTCCAAAATCTCTTTGTGAGTAGGTGAAAGTTTGAGTAACTCTAAAATGGAAATCTACTCAGGGGTTCTTTGAAGTTGATCTACCAAATTGTATTTTTTTGGAGAAGGGGATTTTTTATTAGGTAGGATGATTCTAGGGGCACCTCCTGATAGAGTGATTTTTTATGCTTTCCCCCTAGTCACAACATTAGATGTTTCTTTCTTTTGTTTTTCCTTTACCACAATCTCATTGATTGCATTCTTACAACCACTTAGGGAATTTATGGTATTATCATAAGTATGGGAAAAATTTACCTTTTCATTACCCCTCTTGTTATTATGGTTGGAATTTGATGTTTCCCCCTTTTTGTGATTTAAGAAAGGGTTCTTGAAAGCTGTGTGATCCTCATTATTTTGAGGTCCTTCTACCTTTATGGTACCATCATCAATTAAGTCTTGGACCAAATGTTTAAGCTTCATGCATTCGTTGGTCTTATGTCCTTTGTTACGATGGTATTCACAATGACGTGAGTCATTCCCCCATGTTGCTTTGACTTGAGGATCACATGGCCTTGATTCAGGTAGAACAATGATTTTGTTAGCTGCAAGAGTTCTCAAAGCATTTTCCAATGGTTCACCTAGGAATGTGAATTTTATTTTTTGAAATGTGGGAAAGAGAGGTTTAGGTTTGTTGACATTCAAGTTGTTGAAAGGATTGTTATTGGTGTTGTTGTTTTTGCAATTGTTGTTATTTTTGGAAGGATTTTTGGTCGTTTGATTAATATTATATATTTGATTTGGCCCACTTGATAAATTAAAAGGAGTAGCCTTTAAGTTGTGTACTTCCACAACTCCATCATTCACAAGATTTTTATTGGTGTTTTTCAACCATAATCTTGGTTTATCATTATTGTTATTGGATCCTTTGTTATTATTATAATTATTTAAGTTATGGTTGTTGTTAGTGTTTGCATAACCTTTTTTTCTTTGAATAATTTAATTTTATCTCTTTTACCAACACTCATTCAATTTTTATCCCATTTTAAATACTCTTTTCAAATGTAGGGGGGCATTGAAGTTGGAGTCTATAGTTCATCTGCATGTTAAGGTTATTCATGAAGATCTCCATCTTTTATTTTTTGGGTATACTTCATGGATATCATGCAAAAACCATCCTCCATATTTGGAGAAACCCTAGAAAAGACTCACCATCTCTTTGTTTTGTATCACATAAATTAAGCATTGTGATTTCATGCTCTATGTTATAGGAATAATGAGTCATGAATTTAGAGGCTAGTTGTTCAAAAATTTTGATTCCTTGGGCAATTTTAAAAATCACTCCCTAGCTTGGCCTCCTAAGCTTCTCGAAAATAGCCTCATTAAATAGGTAGTATCATGCATGAATTCTATACTTAAAGTACATAATTCTCTTAAATGGTCTTCAAGGTCTGATTTACCCATGTATTTATCATATTTAGGAAAGACCAAATTAATAAGGAAAGATGCCATAACCAAAATCCTATCAAATGGACATGGGCATAAAGCCTCGATAGAAAAGGGCTTTGGTTCGACCGCTTTCTCCATAATATTGATTTGTGCTTGAAACATTTTGAGTTGTTTATTCATAGAACCTAAAGGATTTTCCTCTTCCTCATCTTTCTTAAGTGTTATAATATTTTAATGATGAGGAAGTTTGACTCCTGATTGGGCTAAGTTAAGGAAATATCTTTCCTTATTTCTCTCTAATTTTTTTTCCATAATTTCAAGGAATTTAGGATCTTGGGCCGTCCTATTGGCTCTTTCTTTAGTTGTATCTTTTGGCCCTTGGTTTGTTTGGTTAGTGGTTCCTTAATTTGTTTCCCCTTGTTCTTCATTTTTTCCCCCATGAAGATAGTCATAAAATACTGTGTTTTGATCCATTGGATTGACTCTTTCTTCAAATAGGTTTGGGAGACTATCCTCTTGTTCTTGAGTTTCAATGAAAGGAGTTTGAAATACAAATTTAGGGACCTCTTGTTCTATGAAATTTCCATTTTCATGTAAGGATATTTTTAATTTGTGTGATCATGTGAAAACCAACATCAACAAAGGTTTGCATTGAAATTGTTTTCCCCAAATTTGGTGATTGTTCTTTTTAAGAAGATATTAAAAATATAAGACAATTTTTCAAATGGATGTTTCTAACTTGTTATATGTATCTTCAAACAAAGAAATCACAAGTACACTTGTCTTTTTAACCCTCTACACACAAAGTGTTTGAATTTTTGAATGTTATCACAGGTTTTCCACAATAAGTAACTCCAAGCAATCTACCTAGTTGTCAAATTTTTTCGTAAGCATGGATTTAACAAGGTAGGATTTATAAATTAACAAGGTACTATTGAAGATTCCATTCAAAAGAGATATCAAGTTTCATCCCCCCAAAATAAGGGGCTTCCCACCATCAGTATGTCAAAGGTTTGCACAATCCTGAAGGACTACTCAAGGAAGTTTGATACTTAATATCCTTTTGTCATTCACCCCATTAAGGATGGATGCATTTTATTTTATAGTGGGTTGGATTATTGTGACAAAGGCAATTGTATCCCACTTTGGGTTGTCCCTCTCACTGGCCTCGTTAATGCAATTCCTTGGGAGGCGAGCCTACTATAGTTCTAGCACGTTCATATAAAGCGAATGAATGAAATAAAGAGATAGGTTTGGGAGTTTGATTCACCAAAAGGTGAAGAGCATATCCCCACTATTATTTCACTCCCAAGCACAATTAACAATGTTTAATTTAACCAAACCCACTAACCAATGGGAATCAAGTATTTCTACTTTCTTCCAAAAATAAGGGGTTTTAAAATTTAGTGCTTGTTCATTCCCCACCCTTTCTTTTAATCAAGAAACTTGGTAGTTTTGGAATTTTGATTCACTTGAAAAGTGAAGAGAATATGCCTATTACCAAATTTCCCGAATAATAATAGGTTATCTAATTACTAGGTTCAAAGTGAAAATGCAAAGATTTAAGAAAAAAATTACCAAAGTTTCAAGGCATACCTTATTTCAAAGCTAGCTAGGGCTAGGGGCATTTTTTATTGATATTTTCATGTTTTCAACTCACCTAGAGGTGATTGTTCTAGCTCTTTTTCCTCTTCTTTGAAATAGTTAGTCAACACAACCAAGAAAAATGAAGGAAAACAAGCAAAAATGGATTCTAAGCCTTAGTTTTCAATTTTAGCTAAAAAAGATCAAGGCATAAAAATCCAATTCAAGGAAACAAAATTTAATTTATAAGCATTGACAACTTGTAAATAATGTTTGTATTCCTTACCTTCTTTCTTGGAATCCTCCTAAATGCAATTTATATGGGCTATGTTCTCCTTATGGATCCTTCTTGCTATGGCTTTATATTCACAGTTATTTTTACTCTCTAGATTTTTGACCTTTTTATGACTTGCCATCAGAAAAACACAGGAAATTCATTTTCGACTATTAGATTTATCAATTTTAAAAAATAATCAAAAGCACTGCAGAAATGATTAAATGTGTTGTTTAAATCCTAGAATGTGCTGTAGAAAATATCAAATGCACAGAAAAAATAAATTGAATGCACTTTTTAATCAGGCAAATGCACATAAAGGAAACTTGGAATGCACTACAGGATGAATTGAATGCGTTCTAGAGTCAGGGTGAACGTGCTGAAAGAAATAAAGACAAAAGACATAAATTATTGGATGCGCTATTTCTCCATGCAAAGGCCCAACTATTTATCTTGAAATCATTGTTTCAAGCATTCGATGTGTTGTAGAACTGCATGGATGGACTGCAAGAAGTCTTAAAAGTGCTACTTTACCTGCAAAATAGAGTTAAAAATAAAAAAATGATAGAAATTTAGCAAATTCTCTAAAATTTAAATGTTTGAGGCCTAATGCCCCTGGTGGATTCCATTTTGTGTACCATTGAAAGTACCTTCATAGGGTTAGTTCGTCAATAAATGAACAAATAACTAAATTAACCACAAATAGTGAGCTTTTTAATTGCAAATAAAGACAATGAGCACTATATGGCTCTTTATTTAGATATGCTAATGGTAATATCTCAACAAGCCTCCATTAGTGACAACTCTAAAATCAGAAATAATGAAGTTATTTAAGCTAATTAAGTGTATTCCAAAGAAAACTATGCTCAATTTAAGCTTAAAATGCCTTTCTAGTTAAAATTCTTAATAAGTTTGATGCAATTCTTAGATATGTGGATAGACATAAATTTGAGGCATTTGAGAAGTTCAAGATATTTAAAGCTAGAGTTGAGATTGAGAGTGATAAAAAGATTAAATGTTTGAGATTTGATGAAGAAGAAGAGTTTACATCTGATCTTTTCGAAAGTTCTTGTGAAAAGAATGAGATTAAGAGATAGTTTTCAACACCAAGAACACCACACATAATGGTGTTGTGGAAAGCATGAATTGAACAATTCATGAAGTAGAAAGAACTATGTTGAAGGAGGAAAGTCTACCAAAAATATACCAAAGAGAAACAATGCATACTGCTATATAAACGCTTAATAAAGTTCTATACTGGAGGAAATATGGAAAGACTTCATTTGAACTTTGTTGCATAAAAGAGCACCTACAGTGAAATATTTCAAGATATTTGGAAACAAGTGTTATATTCGAAAGGATGGAGAAAATCTTGGGAAGTTTGATAGAAAAGATGATGAAGGCATATTTTTGGGATATTCAGCGAGAAGAAAAATGTACGAGTGCTACAATAAGAGACTGAACAAAATTGTGGAAAGTGCAATTGTGAAGGTTGATGAAGAGTTTCAAAAAATCCACAAGTGACATATTGAGTAGGAATATGATACATAGTACAAGAGAAAGGAAGAAACGAAAGAAGAAGTTACTCAACTGACACCATCATCTATAGTGAAGAAACCAAGATATGTATAGAAAAATCATTTAGAAAATTATATTATTGGAGATAATAATAGAGGAGTTGTTACTAAAAGTAAAGAATCTCATGATCATGCTTTGTTATGTTTTCTATTGGAAGTTGAACCTAAGTCTATAAAAAAAGATTGTAATGATCACAGTTGGATTAATGCAATGAAGGAAGAAATAAGTGAGATAGAGAAGAATCAGACTTGGGAATTGGTGCCTAGACTGATAGACAAGAATATAATAGGCACAAAATAGGTTTATCAGAATAAGCTAGATGAGAATGGAAAAGTTGTGAGGAATACATCAAGACTAGTATGCAAAGGTTACTCACAAGTTGAAGGTATTGACTTTGAAGAAACTTATGCCCCTATTTCTCAAATGGAAGCTACTAGGATGTTCTTGGAATTTACGACTTCCAAAGGATTCAAGTTGTTTTAGATGGATGTTAAGTCTACATTCCTAAATGGAGAACTAAAGGAAGAAGTATACATTGAGAAACTGGAAGGGTTCTTGAATTATAATCATATCATGATGCAGTTTATAAATTAATGAAGGCTCTATATGGATTGAAGAAGGCACCTAGGGCCTGGTATGGAAAATTGGATAAATATCTAATCATTCAAGGATTCAAGAAAGGTTGTACTTGTTGGTTCCCAAAACTGTAGATTGGAAATACAAGAGTTTTTCCAATTCTCCTATAGGATTGCTTCAATCAGTCTTGGCCAATGAATGAGAATAATCCAATTCCCCTACACTTTAGGCTTCACTACACATAGGTCGGTGAACCTTTACTTCAAACCTGATCACCTGGTTCAAAGCTCTTCTATACCGAATTTAGGCTTGTGAGTTCTTCGGTAGACAAAATCCTTGAACTCAATCAAAATAAAGTTGAATGTTGAATGTTTGAATTGATTGAAGGTTTTGTATAATATTTGTTAGTAATTGATTAGATTCTTGCAAGAAGGAAGTATGTATATTTCTAACTTCATTTAATAACTCCAATAACTATATTCTAATGATTTTAAAAGGCCAATTACTTAGTTTATTTGGGAAACATAGTCAGCTATTATGAAGATTATTATGTACAACTCCATTAGAGATTTTTTTTTTATAAATATCATCAATTATCCCCCTTGAGCTCTGCAATAGAAAAATCTTATATGCAATTCTCTGTTAGTCCAAGAGTTTATTATCTTCTTTGGTGGGAAGTCCAATTAGACGCAGACAAGGAAACACCTATTTATTTCACAATATCTCTAATTGTCAAACAAAGAATGGGGAAAATATCCAATGCTAAAAAGCCTTGTTGGGATAATTCAATAATCTTTTTATTGATCATAAAGGATGAATCCACACTCTAATTGTAATCTCTTTGCCTCATAAAAATAAACAAAAGAACTTTTTATTCATTATTAAAATATTTTATTTTAAATTTATATTACAAAGCCATCCATCACACTCCTTATTCATCCCTAAAAAAGCTAAATCTTTCTCATTCAATTCTCATTCTTCTCCCCTTATTTCATAATAGATTCTCTCTCTATATATGTGTGTTTGAGTACCTTTCACACCTCTTTAGGGTGAAAAGACACAACCCTTATTACAAATTATTTTGAAAAACCAATAAACTAACTAAAAAATAACTACCTAACTTTAGGATTTGGGTTTGGTCAAAAAATCAAAACACCTCGTGGAAAGGTAATATTTTTAGTGGAGATAGGAAATTTGATTTTTGAAATTGGGTAATTTTTAGATTTTTAAAATTAGACCATATGCAGGCTTTGCTGACATCATCTTTGCAACAAGTTGAAATTCCAACATTTTCTGAAGGCTTCAAATAGTTAGTTCTATTAATTTGTCATAAATCTTCCTTCCTTTGATTTTTTTAGTATGGAGAAATTTGCTTCTTGATAATGGATTGGGACCCTTGAATTCTCAAAATTTAGGGTACCACCAGTGGCTCTTTCTAGGGATGTATGCTCCTTGTGAGCATAGAGAGATCTCAGTTATCTCTGGAGAATTAGACCACACACAACCTGATGCAAAAATGAAATTGGGTGGCCAGAGCCCCCCAAAAATTAACATAGCTCCTTTCCTCTATCGAACACCTGATTTTGATCATGCAGTAGCTCACTCCTTTTGATCATGGTATGTTTTCCCTTCATTACTTGCTTGGGATCAAAATTTTCCCTTTCCATATCAACAAGAGCACTTGAAAAGAAACAAATTGCATAATCTTTCAGCCCTAACATTTGGTTCCTTGCTATATTAGATGCATCATCCTCTTGTATATTATTTTCTCTGTCTCCACATTTAGAATGCGGATTATGTTTGTCTAATCCAATCCTTTTTTTAGGCTTATGGTGCATCACTTGTTCATATAATGGTTTGAAAGATGGTTCATATCTAGGAGACACTTCTTCACATATACTAAGGGTATAGTTAGGTGCGATATTTGAGCAATCTTCAAGACTATCCTTTAATACATTTCCCCCCATCATGCTTGGTCGATTCCATCTCATCTTCACATATTTGATGTACCTCTAGTTCAAAGGATGAACTAAAAAATATCCCACCCTCTAAATGCATTGTACGAGTTTGATCAACTTTAAAATTAGGACTACTATCTTCATTATAATAATGATGGATTCCATTGCATAAAGGATCTTCTTCAAATAATGGATTCAAGAACATAGAGAACTTAGACATATCTTCATCTTCTTCCTCCTCAAACAATAGATTTAGGAACATAGATAATTCAAGCATGCCTTCATGAGAGATTTCATTTGGATCATCAAGTGTTTCATCAACAAGACTAATATCTTTATTGACATTATTTCCTAAATCTTCCTCCTGTTCATACATTGTATGCAATTCTATTTCATCTCCACTATTTGATTCTTGGAAATTATCATATCCTTCATCTAGTATCTCTTGAATATGTGCTAATCCGTCAATCTCCTTACCATGGAGGATTGAGAAAAAATTTGGACCATTCTTCTCAATGTGTCTTTGGTATTCTATGTCTAATAAGGCTGAAATCTCTTCCACGCTGAGAAGATACTTTTCTTCATTTTCACATTCACTAATGTTTGATACCATACAAGTATCATCATGGAAAATTCTTCCCTCAGACTATCCAAAAAATTATGTTCCATTCAAATCTGAAACTTCACTTGACTCATAATGTTATTTTAGTTCTGCACTCATTCTCCTCTACAACCAATTTATCATTCATAAGTTTGAGAAAAATAAGAAACTGATGATTATATAAGAGACCTAGTTCTCACATTTTGTTGAAAATATAAGAGGGTGGAGGTCTGCATTCTGAAGGTATTTCTTGATAGATATTAAACATCCTCGTGAAGAATTATACAACAGATTCTTCTTCTTATTTCTCTAATTTAAAAAATGCATCCAAAGGGGATATGTAATTTGAATCTTTTTCATCATCACTGAGATTTCCATCAAGCACAAGGCCTTATTCAATCTGATCATAAGTCTCCTCTTCTCTTTCTTCATCATCTTCTTCTAATATCTAAAAAGAAGCTTCAAATCAGGGTCATCTAGTGAGATTCCCAAATTTTTTACCTTTCTCATTAATTTTTTCATGAAGGCATAATTGTTACAGGTATCCTCTGATATATATTTAGCATCCTCAAGAATAAGTGTGCAGAAGACTCCCCTTCAAATCTCTCCAAACTAAAAAATGCATCAAGTAGAGACATACTATGATCCTCCTCCATACTGCAACTTTGGTCTCCATACCATTCATAATACAAGTCATCCTTCTCAATTACATCATGAAATTCATATAAGAACCATTGTTCAAATTCCTTCCAAGATGAGATACTTTGTGTAGGTAGTGATTCATAAGCGTGTCTCGCATTTTCTTTTAGTATCTTGACAAATAGCTTCATTACCTGATCCTCTGCACAAATTTCATAATCTTCTAAACATATGTAAAATGCATCCAAATGTTGAAGTGTTGATTCATCCCATTCTCCATAGAACTTCAATACAAGTTTTGAAAGTTATGGGGATAACAAGTGCTAGGTTCATAATCAAAATTGCTGCAATCCAATGGCTTGATGCCATGTGGAATAAAAGGCTTTCTTTGAAATGATTGATACATTTGAAATAAAACTATCAACCATCTCCTTCTGAGTCTTCTCCCTCAGTAGAGTTACCAACTGAAATCTTATTGAATAGAGTTGCCACCTCTTTCAAGGAATGTATTGATTTGTTGATCTTCTAGGTTCCTTCTTCCAGCATAGTACACTTCTAAAAAAATGTATACAATTGTTTTCTGAATCTGATCTACAAAATCTAAAATTCTGGGTAACTTCATAATATATTTGTGAACAACTCTCCCTAGCAGACTCACCAATCTGTTGGTTCCCAAAACTATAGATTGGAAATCCAAGAGTTTTTCCAATTATCATATAGGATTTCTTCAATCACTCTTGGCTAATGAACATGAATAATCCAATTCCCCTACACTTTAGGCTTCACTACACCTAGGTGGGTGAACCTTTACTTCAAACTTGATCACCTGGTTTAAAGATCTTCTATAGAGAATTTAATCTTGTGAGTTCTTCGGTCGGTAAAATCCTTGAACTCAATCAAAAAAAAAATCCTTGAACTCGATCAAAAAAAAGTTGAATGTTCAATGTTTGAATTGATTGAATGCTTTGTATAATATTTGTTAGTAATTGATTAGATTCAAGTGCAAGAAGGAAGTATGTAGATTTTTTACTTCATTTAATAACTCCAATAATTATATTCTAATGATTTTAAAAGGCTAGTGCCTTAGTTTATTCAAGCAACAAAGTCAAGTATTATGAAGATTATTATGTACAACTCTATGAGAAAATATTTATTTTAAATATCATCAATTATCCCCCCTAAACTCTGCAATAGACAAATCTTATAAGCAATTCTTTGTTAGTCCAAGAGGTTATTATCTTCTTTTGTGGGAAGTCCAATTAGACACATAAAAGGAAACACCTATTTATTTCACAATATCTCTGATTGTCGAACAAAGAATGCAGAAAATATCCAATGCTAAAAAGACTTGTTGGAATAATTCAATAATCTTTTTATTGATCATAAAGGAAAGATCCACACTCTAATTTTAATTTCTTTGCCTCAAATAAAAATAAACAAAAGAACTTTTTATTCATTATTAAAATATAATTTTTTTGAATTTATATTACAAAGCCATCCATCACACTCCTTATTCCTCCTTACACAAGTTGAATCTTTCTCATTGACTTCTCATGCTTCTCCCCTTATTTCATAATGCATTCTCTATATATATATATGTGTGTGTTTGAGTGGCTTTCACACCTCTTTAGGGTGAAAAGACACAACCCTTATTATAAATTATTTTAAAAAAATATTAAACTAACTAAAAAATAACTACCAAACTTTCAGATTTGGGTCTGGTCGAAAAACCAAAGCACCTCATGGAAAGATAATATTTTCACTGGAGATAGGAAATTTGATTTCCCAAACTAGGTCATTTTGAGATTTTTAAAATTAGACTATCTTTAGGCTCTTTCGACATCATCTTTGTAGCAAGTCAAAATTCTAGCATTTTCTGAAGGCTTTGATTAGTTAGTTCTATTTATTTATGTCGTAAATCTTCCTTCCTTTGATTTTTTTTTGTATGGAGAAATTTGCTTCTTGATAATGGATTGGTTCTCCTAAATTCTCAAAATTTAGGGTACCACCAGGATTGACAACAATCTATATGTCAAGATACTTTCAAACAAAATTCTAATTGTTGTTGTGTATGTTGATGATATCATCTTTGGAGGAATATATGATCTATGCAAGCAATTTTCTAAAGAAATGAAGGAGTTTGAGACGTCCATGTTTGGTGAATTTCTTTCTTTCTTGGATTACACGTGAGTTAGAATGCCAAATGTATTTTCACTTCTCAATCCAAGTATATGAAGGAGTTATTGAAGAAGTTTTTCTTGGAGAATTCAAAGCCTATATGTACACACATTGTTATCAAGGCTGTAAGTTGATAATACAGGACGATTCACCAAAGGAAGATGAAATTATGTACAAATCAATAATTTGAGGATTGTTGTACCAGACTACTACTAGACCAGCTATCATGTATGTAGTTTTATTGGAAGCTAGATTTCAACAAGACCCAAAAGAGTCACATGTTGTGGTAGTAAAAGGGATTTTCATATATCTAAAAGGGAAAAAAGATATGGGATTGGTATCTGAGAGAGTCATATTTTTCTCTGAAGGATTACACAGATGGAGATTTGGAGGGCTATATGGAGAACAAAAGAAGTACCAGTAGTGGACAATTCTTTCTTGGCTCCCAGTTACTTGCTTGGTTGAGAAAGAAGAAGGATTTTGTAACACTATCTACTACTAATTCAAAATTTATTGTAGCATCCTCTTGTCATACTCTGGTGTTATGGATGAAGAAGACCCCAAAGGATATAGGAGTTAGTTTTGTTACATCAATTCCTATTATATGTGATAACACCAGTACTATTAGTTTGTCAATGAGTGTAGTAATGCATTACAAAACAAAACATATTGATATCAGATACCACTTTTTTAGAGAGAAGGTTGAGGAAGGTGCAATTAAGCTTGTGTATGTGCCCACAAAGGAGTAGGTAGTAGACATATTCACTAAACCTTTGTGAAAAGATAATTTCAAGTATTTCAGGGGGAAGCTGGGCATTTTTCCCCTTCCTAGTGATCACTAGGTTCACCGATGTGTCAATTGGTCTAGTGTTTTACAAAGGTATATCTTTTTGGATTGGTGCATGGAAGCTTCTTCTTAGGAGGAGTAGATTTTTTTAGCAAGGGGGGATATTCTTGGCCATTTGTCATTGTTATCAAAGGAGGAGAATATTTTGGTTATTTACTTACAAATATCAGTTCTATATTTTGTTATTGATGAATGTTTCCATCAATGATGAAAGGGGAGATTGTTAGAATGTGAGGTTGACGTTATCCAATAGTGTTATCATTAATGGTTTTAATTGATGACAACATATTCATCTTGCATCCTCTACGTGTATTAGTTATTACATATCCGACAATATGATGTATCGGTTGATGTGTATTGTAAGCTAGGTGTATCGGTTGGTGTGTTCACATATAGTTTTTTGGTTCGTGGAATCTACATCTTGGTAGATTGTATGTTTTGGTTTGATCCTATTTGGATGTGTTTCGATCATAGCCATGTAATTGTAATGTGTTTAATATATCCATTGGAATTGAGTGCTTGGTAATGGTGTAGCGTGTTGGCTTGAGCAAGGCATGTTGTATTGATCGAGGTGGTCCTTAGTTCATTCCTTACCACTGCGGGAATATTTTGGTGCGACCTATTTTGGTGGTCCTTAGTTTAATCCTTACAACATAAAAATAATTTAGCCTCATCTAGTTGCTTGCATTAAATAATGACTTCATATCATCATCAACATCATAATAATCTACTTAAACCTAGCATATGTTTTCAACTACATTGATTAACACTTTATATCACATATACTTACTTTGTTTCACATCCTAGCCAAGGTCTATATCATAATACCTTCTTTCCATGATAGGGTCAGAGTGGCATTACAAAGGCACCCAACAACCATGACTGACACCTGTTTCTCTAGTTTTCAAATCTAGGTTTCTCTTTGTATCTCTATTCCAAATCTGGCATACTGAATTTGTCATTCTTTCTATAATTTACTATTATTGTTGAAATCATTCATTTTGTTATTATTAATCCTAGATCTCAAATGTTCAATCCACAATCTCAATTCCATTGCATCAAAAGAATAGAATTGAAGAGCTTAGCTCTTATTTCATGCCTGTATTTAAGCATATTCATTTTCCAATGCTATATTATGGAAATTTGAGATCTTAGTTTGCATTCATAGACCTAGTATCTCATTTCCCTACATATCATCTATGTTATAGAATAAATGAATAATTAGAAGTGATTCATTGATGACAATTTATTTTCTACTATTACTATATATTTTCATTATGATAACACTTAGACCAATCATTTTTAATAGAAATAGACAAATATAAATTTATAAAAGTAAATTTAACATTATTTAAATTGAATAACAACCACATTTTTTAGAATTGAAACAAATTACATTTTATCCTTGTGAATCGATTTATTAATTTTCCTTCATTTCAAAGTTGGGCATAATTTAACCATTCTAATTAAAATAGACACATATATTATTCAATTTAAATAAATTATATTTTATCCCTGTGAGTCAATTTAATCATTTTCTTTCATTGCGAGTTGCAATAATAGGTAAGGACTGTTCAACACAGATACCATAATTTACTATGCCTTGAGACGATCTAACCATTCCACTGAATCATAAACAATTCAGGGGGTTGGAGAAAAGTATCACTTTACAAGAAATTTAAAATGCGTGTTTGACGGTCTGTGGTCTTCCACGCTGAGATTTGATGACAAGGGAGGTTCATATGTCTATAAACGCGGATGGAGGGCCAGATCGCTTTTTGAATTTCCTTGCAAGACTGAGTTTCGATGCCCTGTTCATACCTGTCGTGCGTTCATTTGATCCGTATAAACTCCCTTTATATCTGTCATGCACTTCAACATGTACGACCCAAGTCAAGTGCCCTTTGAACCCTAAAACTAATAGGTATTCCGCGTTTCCTTTTCGCTGCATTCTCTGAACTAATTCTCTGTCCAAGGAGAGGCTTCAAGGTATCAGCTGCAACATTCTTCATCATGCCTTCTGTTGATACCACCGAGGAATACGAAAGCGATCAGGTACCCATCATTGATCTGCTTTTCCTTAGGAATCATGGACTGGATCAGAACGATGAAGAAATCATGCTGAGTAAAGTGAAAAAGGCTTGCCAAGACTGGGGATGTTTTCTAGTGGTGAATCACGGAACAGAGGAGAAAACTATTACTGAAATGGATTCGGCGACCAGAGAGACGTTTAAAGTTTCCAGAGAAAACAAAGAGAAAATTCAAGGAGAATTCGGGTACATTCCTTCCATTGCCTGCCCTTCCCTTTCTAGAGATTCTCCCTGTCAATGGCGCCCCCGATCCCAACGCAATCCAGAAGTTTGCCAAAGAGCTGTGGCCTCAAGGAAACCCTAAAATCTGGTATGTAGATTTCTTTCATTAGCAATATTATATTTTCACATTCTAATTTTCATCACTGTTGGTTCTAGATCAGGTGTATGATTTAGTTTTTAAATTTTTGTTCATATTTTATGATTCATTATCAGATTAACGAAACAAAACATATATAAATTTTCTACAATTCATATATTAATGTAGACAATTTTGTATTGGATTATCAATATTTCTGATGACTATACCATCCATGATCTATCATCAAAATAAAATAGTAAAAACAGAATAGTAGTCCCCTTAAATCTGTTCCAGTGTCTTACTGAGTCCACATGTTTCATTTTTTTACAGCAAAATCATAGAGGCGTACACTTCCCGCATCGAGGAGCTCACAAATGATTTCATAAAATTAGTATTTAAGAGCTTTGGGGTAAGCAAGTACTACGAATCACAGTTTTGGGGGCTCCTCCGCATGAACTACTGTGACGTGCCTGAGAAAGCAAGAGGTGGATTGGGAGCCCATACAGACCACAATTTTATTACAGTGATATACCAAGATAACAGTGGTGGGCTTGAGCTGAAGAGCAAAGCAGGCAAGTGGGTGCCTTTGAAGGCTCCTCACAACTCCTTCGTAGTTTTCACGGGCGATTCCATCAAGGCGTGGAGTAACGGCCGCATTCAGAGTGGAATACACAGAGTCCTGATAGACAGTAAATCCCAGCGCGTGTCAGTGCCATACTTTTCCTTCTTCCCAGACGAAACTGTGATAGAGGCGCCTCCAGAGTTTGTGGACGAGAAGCATCCTCGCCTGTACAAGCCCTTTCCGTATGGGAAGTACAAAGCCTACTATAAAGCAATTAAGAGGGCGAGGTGTGAGCTAGGGGACCTTTTTGAAGGAGAGACTGACGAAGCGTTCCTTGAAAATTTTCTTGCCATTTCAACTCCTCAAGTCTGCAATTTTTGAAAGTAGTCAGATATGTTTCTTTCATTGTTGTAACTTACTGCTATATTTTCAGTCAAGGAATGATAAGCCATGTTTCTATTATTGTTACCACTCATACAATTTTTTTAGTCTGAACATACTAGTAGATGTGTGTTCTTACCATAAAAGTAGCTCATCCCAAGAGCGTAAACAGGAAATGGCGAGAACAGATTGTGCAACTAGTTTTCAAACAAGGAACTAAAGTTTAAATTGTAATTATAGAGTTTTATAAATAAACAGTAATATTTTCCAAAAATAGTAGTAGATTTGTGTTATTATATAGATTTATATGAATTTAAGGATTTGGTTTCAGAAAAAAGCTCAGCCTTATCTTTTAGGATGTGTACTTAAAGAGCTCATAAATAAAGAGCAATACTTTTGAGAAATAGTAATAGATTTGTGTTATTATATGCATTTTTATCAATTAAAAGATCTAGGTTTTACAAGATGTTCTACCTTATTCCTTACAATGTCACAGCTTTATGGACTCATTACGAACCTTTCAACTTCACCAAGAAACCGAAGTTCTATTTTTTAAGTTTATAAAGTGTATTAAAAGATTGTGATTCAACAAAACAGTAAAAATAAGCTTACCTACCAGTTTTTAGTAATATATTATCAATACATGTAAGATATTATTTGTATATAAATTTGAACATCATAAAATTTAATTTAATTTTTGATTCACTTATATTTTCTAAATATATTTTATAAAATTCAAATTTTATCTTTTATTCTTAATGTGAAAATTTTATTCAACAAACTATCATTTCTCATTAAATTTAAATTATATATATATAAAGAAACTACTAAAATTATATTTTACTTCTTCATTTTTATTATCAAATTTGATGTTGCCGTCACTTAAATCACCCCTTAAAAGAATGAGACTATGTGAATATATTATGAATTTTATATTTGCTTGACTTAATACAAAGTCCCCTCTAGTTTATAGACCTATGTTAA
The DNA here is from genome assembly GCA_027943335.1 of Chamaecyparis obtusa. Classification (NCBI taxonomy): domain Eukaryota; kingdom Viridiplantae; phylum Streptophyta; class Pinopsida; order Cupressales; family Cupressaceae; genus Chamaecyparis; species Chamaecyparis obtusa. The sequence continues at coordinate 180,953 of BSBK01009571.1, read as the reverse complement.
ATTGTTATAATAATACTAAATTTTTCCACTAATCAAAATATTTTATCTTTTATCTTTTAGACTATCTATTTGCAATTACTCTTCTTTCATGTTCCTACTTCATTATTTGTATGTATTTAATTTTAAAAATTTACAATTACACCTTTTTCTTTGAATTTTTTTATTAATTCTCAAATTTGAATTTTTTAATTGAATTAATTTTATTATTTAGATTTTTTCTTATTTTCTTTTTTAAATTACATCTTCAAAATTAACTAGACCAATCATAAGAAATAGAGGAAAAATGGTAAAATCATTTTTTATTCGTCATTCCGTTGTCACTAATCTTCTTCTCTTATTTGAGATAGCGGTTATCATTTCTACTGCATTTGGAAATAATGTTGATGGCGAAATAGAGTTAGTGAATGCATTGGAATTGTTGAATGTTGATGGTGAAATAGAGTTAGTGATTGCATTGGAATTTTTTGCTAGGTATACATGATTGATGCGTTTCATTTACACTTTTTTATTTTAATGTTTGATGATATTTTATATTCTTTACTTCAATGTCACGCTTTCTTGTGAAGAAAAAATACATTTTTACACATTTCAACTTCTTATTATAATTCACTCTTTAAGTTATTCTTGTAGAGACGTGCATATACAATGCATCCAAAAAGTCCTAAATAATAGATTTTTGATTTTTGATTTTTTTAAATTTTATTTAATTGGAGATCTACTTAATTAGCCGTCCAAGGTATAACTTTTTTTCAAATATATTTAAAATTTGGTTCATATTTTTCACTAATTTAAATTTTGTTTTATTCTTATTTTTTATATTGTAATTAAATTTTTTTTTTCTTTATGTTGTAAAATTTGAAAATTAATTAAAAGCACATTCTTTTATTATATCTAAATTTAAGAATTTCAATTGAAATTTCACCAAATCTTTTATTTATTGAAATATATCAAATTCTTAAAATTTTTATTTGAAAAAGATCCTTTATATTAAATTCTCTAAAATCAGGGAAAAGCATTTCAAGTAACTCAATTAAAAAAAATCTCAAGTTAAAATTATTTGTGTTATTCCTCTAAATAAATCAATTGAAGAGATATAATTTCCCTCCATAATTATTATAATAAAAATTAATATCTAAGTTTCTTTTGTGACATATATTATTCACAATTACTTTTTTGAGTTCTTTATCATAAACAATCATTTTATCATATTTTGTTTTGTAGAATTCACCAAGATCTAAGAGATAAAATGAAGCTCTATAATCAATTGAAAGCAAAGTCCACTAACAAAAATAAGCCAAACAACAGTATGATGTCCATAGATGTGAGTGATTGGATGGAATCAAAAGTCAACTCTGTTAGTCCATTTTCCTATCACTGCAAAACCTTTTGAAAATGGCCTATGTTCCTTGCAAGTGTGTGTCAAGTGTCCTGCTCTATGTTCCTCTTGTCGTCGCCTGGCTCTGGTCCAAACTGCATCTCCAAATTTGCCAAACCCAGAAAGAGATTCAATTTCTAAGGCCTGTTGGAAATATTTCAAAAATCTGCCTCAGTGTCAAAAACCCACAATGTTTTCAAAAAGTGCATGATGTTTTCGATCTATGTGTTTTCAACCTGCGTTGTTTTCGACCCTGTGCTTCCTGCTTTGTGTGTTTATTTGTTGACATGTCGAAAACTCTGTGTGTTTTCGGCCCTCTTCCGTCAAAAATATTGTGTGTTTTTGACCGCACTAGTTCCCTGTTTGCTGGTGTTTTCTCTAACTGCGCAGGTGCGATGGGTGGTGGGGTCCAGTCCTTCAATGTTTCTTGTCATGCTTTCTCTAGGTCTCCGAGCGGTTACTTTTTCTATCCAGCGACCTGGCGACTAGCAGTTATCGATTGGTCTCTTGATTCTCGCGGTTAAGCGGCTGACATCCAGTGATCTGGCGACTGTGGTCGCGTGATCTCTTCTTTTCTGGCGGTTAGCCCTTAACATGTAGCGACTTAGCTGGCATTTTTCCTTGCTTTAGTCGCGTGTAATGAACCCTTTTTACCCCTAGACCGAAATTCCATCAGTTAGGCATAAATTAGGGAATCATCGAATAATTAACAACATATAACCATCACTATCATTAAAGTTAGAGGAAACTATTGAGTGATAAGCTAATGAATGTAGTCATATAGAAGATCTCTTCATATAGAGCACATGAATCTTTCTCCTTCCCTTACTATGATCATCATAAGATGGAAGACTTACAGTGCCAAAGGGCACGTGAAACAGACTACAAGCGGCTCCTTTTAGGATATCTGTCATGTGCCCGAAATTACTCCGCCTCTCCCTCCACAAACTCCCTATCCTAAGATATCGTAGTATGAGACGAGATATATCCCTATGTACTATAATTAGAGTAATCTAGATCATATTCCTAAATCATTATTATTTCCATATATATATAAGATTCATATATCGGTATATATCATTTAAGATTCATATATCTATATATCCCTCGTAATGTTCTCAATTGGTAGTTTACTAGATTTGCCCTAGAATTCATAATTAAGATTGCAATCAGAAATATCAATTCCCAATGATTAGTATATGACACTTTTGCATTTAAATCCAATTATATTAAGAACAATCTCATATATATATATATATATATATATATATATATATATATATATATATATATATATATATATATATATATATATGTATATATATATGTATATATATATGTATATATATATGTATATATATGTATATATATATATATATATATGTATATATATATGTATATATATATATGTATATATATATGTATATATATATGTATATATATATGTATATATATATGTATATATATATGTATATGTATATATATATATGTATATATATATATATATATATATATATATATATATATATATATATATATATATATATATATATATATATATATATATATATATATATATATATATATATATATATGTATATGTATATGTATATGTATATATATATAAGATTAGATTAGATCCTTTAGAAATATATTATATTTATATTCCAAATAGATATCTTACATATATAGTTCATATTATTCTATGATAAAAATAAATATTTATATTCCATAATGATATTAGTACATAATTAATTATGACAAAGTCGAACCATATATTCTTGTCTTAACCAGTGAGAATACATATTAATTTGATATAATTTTCATTATTATAATTATTTATTAATTAATTTACATTAATATAATTCTTAGATATATATTAATTACATATATTTATTTTATAACCAATTATATATATAGAATTACTTATTTACTAACATATTTAAGTTACATTTGTTTAACTATCTAATATGAATTAATTTCATAATAATATTAGTACATTTCAAAATATAAATAAATATATCATTGATTAAATAAACAAAAATAAAGTTACATACCTTTTATAAGAGGGCAGATTCCTCTATTCTAATTTATTTGACCGAATGCCCTACTTTCCACGTGGGCTTACTCTTTTCCTTATTTCCTTAATCTTTTGCTGAATTATCTCTTATTTTAGAAATGGAGATTCTTATTCCATTTTCTTTATATATCTTTTAGAATGCTCTGATTACTTCCTTATTTTTCTCCTTTATTTTCTCCTTCATTTTCTCCTATATTTTCTCCCAGGTTTTCCAAATTCCTTCTTAATATTTCTTCTTTTTTCCCTCCGTCATATAATGTCTTTTCCCACTCAATATATATATAAATATGAATAGTCACATCTTTTGAAATATAGTATTAGTATTAATAATTTACATTTGATTATTATAAAACTCTTTACGGGTGGTATTATTATTAATAGGCTTCTTTAATACTATTCATAGATTAATATTATATGTAGATTAGTATTATTAACTATTATATTGATTAAATTAATAGTTGATTATTAATTGATTAATATAATAATATTATTACTTAGATATTATCAATAAGGGAAATTAATATTATCTGAGTAATATTACTATATTCACAATATTTAACAATATCAATATCATTATCTCAATAATATATTATTATATATTATATTAATATTTTAATAATATATTATTAATAGTATATTTACTATTATTACTTTATTAACATTTGAGTTATGATTATTTTCTTTAACTTATTATTTTATATTATAATATTTTACTTCTATGATCGTTATTTATTATTACTAGGTTCTATCCAATAAGGGGTCATGACATCGCGCTATCAAATATGTGGGGCCCAATCCTTGTTCTGTTCTCCTGATCTCCGGGCGGTTACATCTTTTATTCGGCGACTTGGCGACTGTGTAGTCGCGCAGTCTCTTCGTGCTTGGCGGTTACCGGCTTGCATCTGGCGATCTGGCAAAGCGGTCAGTGTTTCCCTTTGTCGCTAGGTCTCGTGATGCGGCGGTTAGGTTCTTTAAAACTCAGCGATCAAATAACAACCGTTGATGGAGGATCATGTGGCAGATATTTAATCTCAAGATGATGGCCGCAGTTAAGAAATGATGCCACGATGGTGCGACAAACTTTAGTCGTTGGGTCGCCAGAAATAATTTTTGCCTTCGGTCTCAAGTGATGACGTGTGCGGGCCCGGGTTCCTCTGACAGGCTTTCAATCTGACAGCCGATGGATGATCTTATGGGTTTTTGTCAGAGCTTGCGATCTTGCACCCGTCATTGATTCAGAGTGGTGACATGGTCTTTCCTAGCCAGTGGGTCCACTGCCATGTGCGCGTGATTTGGACATTTCTGATTGGTCCACAAAGGATGAGCTGGTGCTGTCGGTGGGACCTGATTTTTTTATGTGTCAGGGGGCCCTGAGATGTCAGCACATCGACGGTCGGTGTATCATCTCATGAGGGCGTGTCAGATCTTTGCGATCTTGTGATGGCCGTTGATCTTCTAGCGTGGGTTCGGTGTTGGTGATGGGGCGGTATTCGGTGAATGTCATGGCGACAGGTGGCATCAGGCGTCGCAGTTGCGGTGGCAGTTTTGGTCAGCTGGCGGTGATGTTATCTCTATGCGGTAGCAGTTTGCAGGTTGCCGCATGATCGCATAGCCCGTCTCCAGGCTATGCGATCATGCGACAGGGCACCACATGTCCATCGCAGTTGCAGAGTTAGGTGTGGGGCTGTTGTCGGAGGGGTCTGTGATGAGGATAGATCTAACAGTTGGCGTAAGTTCTCATGGGGTTTATCAGGGCAATGAGATCTTACGCCAACCGTTCATTTTCAAAGGCCCGTGGAAGGTGGGTCTTGTGCCAGTGACTGGGTGTGGATCTGCGAATGGTGGTGTGACACGTGTCAGGTGGACCCAGGTGTAAGGCCTAGCAGATTGTTTGCGGGGCCGAGGCGTTGTATTCACGGGTTGTCACATGTTCACATAACCCATTTTCGGGTTATGCGATCATGCAACCAAGCATTATTTAAGGCCCGGTTCTCTGTGGCAGTGAGGGTTGTTGACCACGCGACTGCACCACTAAAGTTGAATGTTAGGTTGCCGAGCCCGGGAAAGATAAAGAGATCGACGGTTGCGACTTAAAGCTGGTGAAGGTTTAAATTTTGACCGCCGATGTGCTGCTGGGCGCCAAGGGATGTGGCCATTAGGTTTTAAATTCAAATTTGCAGAGGGGTTTGCAATGACCGAAAGGACTTGTTTTAATTGTTTTAGCAGCCTAATTGGATTTGTTTGGTGTTGCGATGTGATCCAGGGTCTATGCGGTTAATTGCAGAGGTTGATTTGGTACCTGGTGAAGGACAGTCTTGGCTCGAGGTGTTTTTGCAGTAATTTCTGTGACCGTTTCTAGCAGGTTGGGTGGGTGAAGCCCTAGCCCTAGCTGTCTGTAGCTTGTTGCATTATCTCTGAGAATTCCAAGGCAGCTAGGGGTATATGTAGTCAAATTTTTGACTTAGCAAGGGTTCTGAATTTGGTCAGTTCCAGTGAAAGTTTCTGCTCTGCAGATTTCCCCTTCTCTCTGCATGTAGGGTGTTCTGTTTCCATTGTTGGTTCAGGGAATATAATGCATACTGCAGCAGATTTGTCTTATGTATGAGGACTCAATTTATTCTTATTGTCATCAAGCTGTCTCCATTTGAGCTTTGAATTCATTAATCATGCATTAAGGATGTTTGATTTGTCTGCTTGTATTGCCTATGTGTTTGCAAGTGGAGTTATCTTCACAGAGGTAACTGGTTCAGGGCTAGTGTTTATGCATGTATGAGCTGAGGTGTTGAAGATGTTTCATGCTTGTCTTCCAGTGGATGCTGGTCAATGTATTATCTGATTCATAGGTCTCTTCTAAGGGGAGGGTTAAAATCCTTTGATAGATAATAGCATGTTTGAATGCACAGGTGGGTGTTAAGTTGAGGTTTGGTCATGGTGTGTGATTGATGTCAGGCATCAACACATTGAGCATATTGTGTTCTTATTTCATAGCTGTCTCTTGTAGTAGGGTATTTGACTCTGTGGCCCAATGGACAAGGCATTGGTCTATCAGGGACTTAGGGCATCTCAGGGGGCCTTTCAATCATTTTAAAAATTCATTTCATTTCTGTCCCACCCTTTCCCTTTCAAGTTGTTAGTGTAGGTTTCTGGTTTTCATACTCACTCCATGCAAGTTGGGCTATTGCATGAGATATTAGCTTCATTGAGGTACAGGATACCTAGAAGAGTTTGAAAATCATTCCACAGTTAGTTACCTGTAGGTCTGTAGTATGACACAAGGTAATCTGCGTGTGCAGATGAGGTATACCCGCCTGAGTGATGTGGAGCTCAAAGTGTAGAAGGATCTCTCTTTGATCCTTGTCAGTTGGCCCTTTTTCCTGTCAGTTTTGGAGTGTTGAGTGAATGTGACACTGGCCCTGTCAGTCCTGATGCCAAGCTGACCTTTGGGGAAAAAGATCACCAACAGACTACAACACTCAATGAGTGGTATTTAGTTGCTTCCCATGAGCCTAGGATGATGTGTTGAAATGGAATCCACAAATCTTTTATACAACTTCTAAATGATGGCAACTTGTGTAGACAAGTGTCATATAATTATAGACGACTAAGTAGACTTAAAAGTGAAAGTGTAAATAAATTTAATAATTACACTAACACTTTTATATAACAGATTTAGTACATTAAAATTTGCATATTTTAATATTAAATGTAACAATCACTATTGATTCTTTACAATAGATTCAAAAATTAAAAAATAATTATTTTTTAATACAAAACTATATATTATATTATATTATATAATTTTACCTAATACATTTAAAAAAATGATCCTACATTTTTTAATGGCCAAAATTTTATTATTAGGTCATAATTTTACTCATTACTTTCAAATATTTCTTTATTTCTACGTATATAATTTCAATAACTATTATCTTAATAGTATATGAATACCCCAAATATATTATATTATCTTTAGTAACATTGTAAATAATCAATATAAATCTATGCTGTTTGCTGTAATCATCCATCTTATTACATGCATAACTATAATTAAAAAAGAAGAAAATTATACTGTTTGTTGTAGTGATGCATCTCATTTATATACTGCATTATCAAATGATTAAGAAACCATTTTATTCTAAATCTCATACGTGGTTGAAACATAATAAAAATTTCAGTCTTAATGCATTATCAATCATACGCCTATAATCCTTTCCATTAAAGAAAAGATTTTAAGACTGAATGATGCTACTACACACCAGCTACTGTGAGCCAATTAAAAAAAAAGCAGATCACATGTTTTCGTAGCAATTTGTTCAAAAAATCTTTGTGTCTTGTTTCCAAACACTTGGTTACTGGCCAATACTATGCTTTGATATACAAAAATTCGCTGCATTGACAATAGGCAGACTCAGTTTAGAACTCAAAACATGCATATTTTTTTAAGAAACACACAGAAATCCGCATAAAAATTTAAAAAGTAACACCTATTTATATTAATAAATTTCTTTAATTTTCTTTTGTCTACTGCATATATATATATATATATATATATATATATATATATTTTCTCTGCATTTATTTATTTTTGGTGTTTGTGAGCAGCTGCTCAAATACTCTTCATCTGCCTTTCAAACGATGTTTACACAAATGGTCGGGCCCTTCAACGACTTATATGATAATAAGAGAAAGGGCCTTTTGTAGGTACTTAAAAAATTTAAACAATAATTATCTCGAGGCCAGATCTTGGGTCACATTAAGATCAGATACACTTTGTACAACCGTATATAACTCATGTGTATTAGTCTGACAGGACTTGATATTCAAACAAGCACAAAGTCTAAGGAGCAAGCATGATCATCATGTGTCAATAAAAAACAAAAGGTTCAATGCATTCTGGTCGTAGGCTGACTACTTGTTGCTATAATTAATTAAGACAGTACACGGAGAATTGATAGCCGCAATATCTACAGTAAAATCGTTGAAAAGTAGAGTTGTAGTTACACTCGGCAACCTCTCTGTTAGTAAGATTCCTAAAGAAAATGATCGTCGGGAATGGAAACCATCCCATTCGAGACCTTAATAGGCAAGAAAAGTTATATTCACAATCGAGGGTCGTATTGTATGTTGGGATCTGCAAATATTTTCTGCATTGAATTCTTTTATACAAGTGACATTTGTATGCACAAGATATGATTGCCAACTGCTCAGCACAATGAAATACCCTAAAGAGTACGAGTTGACCGTTAATCATATTCGAACTGCTATAATAACAAATCAATCCATTAAGAAATCGCAGGCATATAAACACAAACTAAAGTAGCACAAATTCCATGTCAAATATTTTGTTTGCGAGCTCGCCGAGCTGTATGGATTGAATCCGCACATTACACTTACACAAAGTTTTGCAATTTGACATTAACACTAATTTGGTTTATTAAATAAATATAAGTATACATCAATTAATTTAGATTGCTTTTTAGTTATTGAAAATGTTTTAATGTCTAAGATACACATCATCTTTAAATTACTAGTTAAGCTAATTAAAAGTAAAAGCTTGGAGTGCAGGTCAAGTCAAAAACTTGAAAATATTTAAGAGTACATTATCTCTCATTTAGTCAAGTCAAGGCTAGGAATTTGAATAAATATTTGAAGTGGAGTCATACATATTCTATTTGTATTGTCTATTCAACATTCTATATGCACATTTTTATCATATTTATTTAAAAATTAAAATGTGTGATTATATGAACTTAAAATGTAGAGAAATTAAGAGTGCATGTTTTAATGGGTTAGTATGTGTTATAGATAGTGTTGACACTATGATCAAATAGTTCATTTGTAACTACCTTAATACTTGTTGACATAACCACAAGTATTTTATGAGCTAATCTATATATAGCTCTACCATATCGCTTATAACTCAATTAAAAAAGTGTATGTGTGTGTGTGTGTGCAAATATATACATATATAGACATGTGCATATACGTATATGCGTGTATAAACATGCATGCGCACAGACATACATATACATATACATATACATATACACACACACGCACACACATATTTATATATATACCCCTGTGCACACACACACACACACATATATATATCTGTATGTGTATATATATATATGTGTGTGTATATGTATGTGTGTGTATATTATACATTAAATTCCTCTGTAATTGTGATTGGTTCCGATCCTTATATTCATTGTTTACTTCGTATTTGGATACAAACTAATCAACTAATATATTTACACTTCACTAATTTTGAACATTTATCTCTAACACCAGAAGAATGAAGACAATGAAAAGAACAAATACATGGTTTGCGTTGATTTATTTTATTAGTTCCTCCCCTAGGTAGGTAACTATTGGAATCATTAGATGCAATTTTATTTTGAATAGACCAATCAGATTTCAAGATTTTTCAAGTTTATTTATATTGTCTAAAGTTTCATAATTTCAACATATTTTAAAAATTTAAATAATACTATTTTTTGAGAATTCTATTGGCTATGAAGGAAAAATGCAATGAGAAAATAAAAATTTGTAATAAATAATCAATAAAATTAAACATTGAAAGGTACAAGTGCCATCAAGAGCAATATTAAATTAAACAGTTGTCTACCATTAATTTAAACAGTTATATATCATTATATCCAATAGCTGCCTACCTCCTCTTTGTTCTAATTTTTCAGAATTTGCAGGACACATTTTCTTTGTCTTCCGACAAACTGCAGAACCGAGCATAGAAAGGGTATCTTGGTTAAGGGAGAAGTGTTGGAAAGTACAATTGAAACAATTATTGTATTGTCATTGATGTCAAACCTTAACTGGTAAGACAATTGCTATCTAAGAAAGTGTTATATCTATAGGTTGAGCTATTTAAGGAAAGGTTGAGTTATTTGACACTTCAATGAGTACTTGGTTATTTGGAACTATGATAAGATAATGTATTGTTTATCTAAGTAAGAAGAAAGACTGAAAAAGTAGACTTAACCGAGCAAAAGAGAAGAAATCTAGTTTAAGTCAAGTGATGTTAGTGTCAACCAAGCACCAGTATATGCTAAGTAAATCTGGTGTTGATCGAACATCAATTTATGCCGAGTGATGTGAAATTACCGAGCAAGACAGTGTTAGCTGAGGAAGACAGTTTGTAGAGATGACCGAGTTACATAATGATGACCGAGGATATGAACATAGTATTGACCTAGCGTCAACAATTTCTATTTGGAGGAATAATTCTGATTTCCAGCCAACACAATTGAATTCTTGGGTTATGTAAATCATGTTGACTTTATTAATTGATTATATTGAGAATTTAATGCATGGTAAATTATTTTATTATGGATTCAATGAGGAGATTGAAGATATTTCTAGAAGGATGTATGAAGGACTTAAATGTTGGAAGGATCCGTTGGATCTAACCTAACCTAAGATCTAGGAAGGAGATTAAGAGGTAAAAGATAGATCTATCTATTTATGTTGATGTTATTGACTGATAAGTCTAAGTAGAAGGCTGAAGGTGAAGATCAGAGTTGTGATTGCTTGAAGTGAATTTCAAGCAGATCGGTGAAGGAGATGGAAATGATACTTAGTTAGTAAATTAGCATATATGTGTGTATTAGATCTGATATCTACAAAGTGAGTTGTATGTTTTATAGATCAAAAACTATTGCTACTTTCTAACCATTGTAATAGTCAAAATCCTTTAATTAAGGTTGACCTAATAGTCATTGATAAATGCTTTAATCAAGGTGGCATTATAATGGAATGTACTCAAGTCCTTTGACCAGGCCACTCCTAACAGGGTGATTGAAATCCTTTAACAGGGTCACACCTAATAGTGTGTTTGTAAACCTTTAACAAGGTTGGATTTTCATAGAGCTCACTTCAAAATAGTGAAAATATAAGTAACATGTTACAAAGTGGTTTTTCCCAAATTGGGTTTCCACTATAAATCCTGGTGTCATACTTGTTTGAATATTTTGTTATGAATGTTTTGATATTCTACAAGTTAAATACTATTGGATAGTGGACTGCATGTTATATTTTTTCTGATATATATTCTTTAGAGATCGAGTTGAGCTGGTGATTAGATTTGAGTTTTTTGAAGTATATTTGAATGTTCAATTGGTACATCTGGACCTGAGAACAACTGATTCACCACCCCTCCCTATCATTGTTCTAAATCATATTAACAATTGGTATCAGAGCTGTTGGTGGTTACTAAGAAATTTTTTAAAGGTACTTGAAGCTAATGATCAAGATGTATAAGTAGGTACCGAAGTTGAACATGGAGAACTTCCCTACATGGAAAAGTCTGATGAAACTACATCTAGCTGGTATTAGTGATTCAGTGAAATACTATGTTGAACATGACTATGCTGCACTTGTTGCACATATGACTGCCGAGGAGATGAAAACAAAATAGGAACACAATCAAGCAATGTTGGAGATTGCATCTACCTTAATCTATCCTAAATTTGAAGACATCAAGGACTGTACTACTACAAAGGCAATGTGGGATACTCTTGCAACCATTTATGGTGGTGATACAAATGTACCAAGGGCAAAAGCTGAAATCTTGAGAGGTAAGTTCGATGAAATGAAAATGTAAGAAAGTGAGAATATTACTCAATATTGTGGAAGAATCAAAGAAATAGTTAATGCTATTAGAGGAGCTAATGGAATCCCTGATGATGAGACTATCATTGGAAAGGTATTAAGAACTCTGCTTCCTATATATGCTATCATAATTTTAGCAATTCAAGAATCAAGATGTAACCCTGGTAATGTTCTGACTCTGGAAAGCCTTGTTGTTAAGTTTACTTCTTTTGAACTATCTAATTATGATAGCTACAATGTTCCTAATGTTGAATCTACATTCAAGTCACAAATATTTTTGAATAAATCTAAAAGAGAAAAAGATAAATGTGTGAAAAGTGAAAGTGAAAGTGGAAGTGACAGTGACACTTCTGATGAGGAACTAGATGATCTTGAAGCACTCATGGCTAGAAGATTGAAGAGAGGAAAAGGAAAATACAAAGGTAAAATTCCTATAATCTTTTTTTTATGTAATGAAGTTGGCCATATTGTTGCAAGGTGTCTTGACAAGAATGACAAGGATGAGGACAGAGAAAGAAAGTACAAAGATAAGAGAGATAACAGATATCACCGAAGGTACATAGATTACAAGAATAGAGGTAAGAAATCATGTTACTTTGTAGAAGAGGAAACTGATAGTGACAGTGATAATTTTGATATTGAAGTAGTTTATGTTGCTATGAAAGATGATTCTGATGAGGATGAGAAAACAACACTTATTTCTTATGTGAGTAAAGGTGATAAATGGATTATTGATAGTGGTTTCTCACATCACACGACTGGTGATAAAAGTAAATTTGAAACCCTAGATCATTAGAAAGGTAGAAATGTTAAGTTTGGTAATGATGCACCATGTCCTGTGAGAGGTAAAGGATTAATTAAGCTAATTGATAAGATCACTTGTGAAAATGCTTATTGTGTTAAAGGGCTTAACTATAATTTTCTGAGTGTTGCACAACTTAATAGCACTAGTTACCGAGGGAAATTTCATCACAGAAAGGCTAAAATATTTGATGCTACTGGTGAACTAATAGGAAGTGGTGAGTAGACTAAAGGTAATTTGTTTTATCTAGATCTATCTGAAGAGACATGTTTGTTTGCATAATTTGATGATGTATGGTTATGGCATAAGAGGCTATGCCATGTTAACTTTGACAATCTGGTAAATATAAGTAAAAATAAGAAAGTTAGAGGTTTGCCGAGTTTGAAGAAACTTGATAATGTGATGTGTAAACAATGTCAGTTGGGAAAAATGACAAAGTCTAGTTTCAAGAGAAAGACATTTACTTCTGAAAACATTTTTGATTTGGTTCATACTAACCTTTGTGGACCTATGGGAATACAAAGCTATTGTGGTGCTAGGTATTTCATTCTTTTTGTTGATGACTACACTAGAATGAAGACTGTAATGTTTTTGAAAGAAAAATCTGATGCATTTCAGTTGTTTAAGTGGTATTTGGCTAAGGTTAAAAAAGAAATAGGTAGAAGCCTGAAATGTCTGAGATCTAATTGAGGTGGAGAGTTTATATCAAATGAGTTCAATCTATTCTATAATGATAGAGGAATCAAGAGACAAATGTCTGCACCTAGAACACCTCCATAGAATGGTATAGCTGAGAGGAGAAATAGATCTATTATGGATTGTGTAAGGACACTAATGATTGAGAAAAATGTTGCACATAAATACTAGAGAGAAGCTATAAGTACAATTGTTTATACCTTGAACCAAGTACAAATAGAAAAGGTACAAATGTTACACCCTATGAATTATGGCATGGATATGCACCTAATGTGAAATACTTTAGAATCTTTGGGATTAAATGCTATTTACTGAAGGATAATAGAAATGGAAAGTTTGATGCTAAAAGCAATGAAGGCATATTCCTAGGCTATTCCACTAAGAGTAAAGCTTATAAGTGTTTGAATATGAAGAGAAAAATTGTGGAAAGTGCAAATGTGAGAGTTGATGAATATGAAGAGAAAAATGAACAAGAAGGAAATAAAGAGCCTAAAGATTATAGATCTTTTATCTATATGGAAGAAGAAGAGGCAAGTAACACACCTGCACTAGATGTAGAGTCCCGGGTAAGCAATCCTGAGCACCAAGAGGATGTTGCCGAGCATCAGGAGGATGTTGCCAAGCATCAGGATGCTGCTGCTGAGCAATCAGAAGTAGAATTTGATAATTTTCATGATGAACCTGAGAAAAGATCTGAACCTACATTGGTATAGTATGTGAGAAGACATCATAAGCCTGAACAAATCATTGGAGATAAAGAATCTAGAGTCTTGACCAAAATTAAGTTGAAAGACCCTACATGTTTATTGTGTGAGTTTGAGCCTTAGACAGTAAAACATGCTTTGGAGAATGAAGAATGGATTCAAGCTATGAATAAAGAAATAGATCAAATTGAAAAGAATGATACCTGGACTCTGGTGCCGAGACTGGAAAACAAGAATGTTATTGGAACAAAATAGGTATTTAGAAATAAGCTCAATGAACATGGCCAAGTCACAAGGAATGAGGCAAGACTAGTATGCAAAGGTTATGCACAAGAACAATGAATAGACTATGGGGAAATATTTGCCCCTATAGCAAGATTAGAAGGAGTGAAAACTTTACCTACATATGCTGCATATAGAAACTTCAAAGTATACCAAATGGATGTCAAATGTGCATTTTTGAATGGTATATTAGAAGAAGAGGTATATATTGAAAAACTTGAAGGATTTTTTGATCTAGACAAGAAAAATATGGTTTGCAAACTGAACAAAGCACTGTATGGATTGAAACAAGCCCCTAGAGCATGGTATGGGAGGCTACACAATTATTTGATCAAGATTGGATTTGCAAGGACAAATGAAAACATCAATCTGTACATGAAAGATGAAGAAGGTAAAGGGATTTTGTTAGCAAAATTTTTTGTAGATGATATCATATTTGGAGGACAAGATGCCCTATGTTAGAAATTTTCAAGTGAGATGCAAACTGAATTTGAGATGTCTATATTTGGTGAGATCAAATTCTTTGTTGGTTTACAAATCTATCAGATGGAGAAAGGTATCTTCATAACACAATATAAATATGTCATTTAGAGATACTGAAAAACTTTTGGAATGATTCAAGGCCAATGAGTACTCCTATGGTTACTGGACATAAATTATCTAAGATTGATGATACTGGTGAAGTGAATCAAACCCTATATAGATCCATGATTGGAAAGCTGCAATATGTTGTTCACAGCAGACCAGATATAGCTCTAGCAGTTGGGATTGTGGCAAGATTCTCTACCAATCCTATGGAGAATTATATGATGGCTGTGAAAAGAATACTAAGATATCTGAAAGGGACATAAGAGTATGGATTGTACTACAAGAGAAATGAGAAATTTGAACTAAGAGTTTACAGTGATGTTGATTGGGAAGGAAATGTTGATGATAGGAAAAGTACAAGTGAAAGAGCTTTCTTTCTTGGACAAAGATTAGTATCCTGGACAAGCAAGAAACAAAATTGCATTTCCCAATCTATAGTAGAAGTTGATATGTGGCAGCTGTAGTAAACTATTCAAATCTGATATGGATCAAGCAATTATTGAAAGGAATGAAAGAGGAAATTACTAAACCTATTGTTATGTTCTGTGATAACACAAGTGCCATTAACATATCAAAGAACCTTGTAATGCATACAAAGACCAAACACATTGCAATTAAGTATCATTACTTAAGAGAATTGGTACAGGAAAAAGAAGTGAGAATGGAATATGTGAACACAAAGGAACAAATAGCATACATATTCACAAAAGCTTTACCTAAGGATGCTCATGAATATCTAAGAGGTAAATTAGGGGTGCTTCCCCTAACTGAGGTTGCGAAGTCAAGCTAGGAGCACTGCATCAAATGTGCTACACAAAATATCTGACAAATTGTTGCAAGAAAGGTCACACTTTAGGAGCTACCTATAGTTGTGAAAAGAATAGAAAAGTTGATAATCAGTCATAAGAAAGATGAAAAAGGAAAAAATACTATTATTGAACTGACAAGATGACATTTACATATGAATGATGTAAGTTCTAGTTGCTGCTTTGGGATTTTTGTCAAAGAGGGAGAGATTTCAGAGATGAATACATATCAAGAGGATACAATCAAAGAAGGAGAGATACATAAAATATTCAGAGGGAGTTACTATGTAAATAGTCAAGTAAGGCTAAGTTATTGAGAATCAGAATGAAGCTAAGGATATTATAAATATTTCTGATGCAATGAAAATGTTTGGATTGGTTGGTAAATCATGTGGTATTCATGTGGTGTTGCCATCAATGCCAAAGAGGGAGATTTTTGGAAAATGCAATTGAAACAATTTTTGTATTGTCATTGATGTCAAACCTTAACTGGTAAGACAGTTTCTATCTAAGAAAGTACTATATCAATTGGTTGATGAAAAGGATTAGGGCAAGGGAGATAACAATAGCACCTAAGGAAAGGTTGAGTTATTTGATACTTCAATGAGTACTTGATTATGTTAGGTCAATTTTTTGTCATTGCAAAATGCTTTGTAATTGGCCTATTCCCTGCAATGTTTTTGTTTTGCTGTCCTATCATGCCTGCAATCTCAGTCTTGACTTGCGATGAAAATCTTTAGTGTTTCATGGTATGCGTGTCCTACCCCTAGTAGTTTATGTTGTCACTTGGCCCTGGTTCAAACTACATCTCCTAATATGCAAAACCTAGAAAGATTTGCAAATTCTACGGTCTGCGGGAAGCATTTTTAAAAATTTGCCACAGTGTTGAAAACATTGTGTGTTTTTGACCTTTGTGTTGTTTTTGGCCTTGTACTTCCTACTTTGTGCACTTATCTGTTGACGTATTGGAAACTTTGTGTGTTTTTAATCCTCTTTCATCGAAAACATTATGTGTTTTTGACCTTGCGCTAGTTCCCTGTTTGTGGTGTTTTCTCTAACTGTGCAGGCGCGACGATGGGGGACAGATGGCATATTCTTATTAGCTGTTGCATGGCCGCATGTCAGAATTTTATGACATGTGATCATGTGACCACTTGGCATCTGTCCATGTGGGTCTCGGCTCTTCGCATTGGTGGTTGTTGTTTGGGCTGTGTTCCTGGTGACGATGTGGCAGCTTTGGATTGGCTGTCGCATGATCGCATAGCCTTTCTCTCAGCTATGCGATCATGTGACCAGGTGACATGTGTCCACGGTGCTAAGGTGGATTTGTTGTTAGGCGGGCCTGCGTTGAAGGCTTTTAATCTAATGGTCGGTGTATGATCGTAAGGAATATTCTAAGCCTTTGCGATCATGCACCATCCATTGGATTTTATTTCATTGTGCCAGGTTGCCTGTTGTGTGAGTGGGACTGTCTGACATGTCTGTGTAGGTGGAGGTTTCTTATTGGTTGACGGGGATGTGCTCAGGTGGGGCCCAGTGTCAGAGATTGAAGATCTACGGTCGGCATATGATCGCATGGAATATTCCTTACCCATGCGATCATGCACCCACCGTCCGATGTGGTGCCGACGATTTGTTCATTTTGGGCCCACTGGCAGACATGTGGCAGCCTTTGGTTGGCTATCACATGATCGCATAGCCCATCTTTCGGATATGCGATCATGCGACCGACCGACATGTGTCTTTGTTCGCGATTGTGGAGTTGTGCCGTGGCAGGTTTCGGTGATGGTTTCCGTGGCGGTTGCGGTGGTAGTTTTCTTTTGGCTGGCAGTAATGGTAATGGTTAGTGTTTACGGGCTAGCGCATGTTTGCATAGCCTATTTCTGGGCTATGCGATCATGTGATAGGGTGCCACATGTCCCTGTGGGCCCGTCTGCAGCTGTTTGGTAGGCTCAGTGGAGGGTGCTATCGTGGCAGTTTCTGGTTGGACCATGCTGGCGGGAAGGTGAGTTTGAACGCAGGCCTGGGTCTGGATTTCTCAGTGGTTGCGGTGAGTGGTGGTGTGACACATGGCATCAGGCGGGCCTAGGTGGGGTCTTGGTTTTGGCGGCCAGGACAAAAAAAGGTTAGCGGTGCTGACAATTTTAATGTGGTCATGCATTCATGGAAAGATAGGAGGATTTGCTAGTTTGTCTGGCGATTGTGCGAGCGGCAGTTGGGATGTCACTAAGTGTTTAGCAAATTAGCGAATGTCCTTTGTCACCAATTCACTAAGTCTGGTGGGGCGTCTTCCGGGTGCTGAGGTGTTGATGTTTGATTGGCTGGAGACTTTGCTGAGGATTTGGGACCGATTGTCGACTGCGGTTAAGAGTTTGCAGTCACATGATCGCAAGGGCTATCTTTCGGCCATGCGATCATGTGACCAAACATGAATTGAGGCTCGTTTCCTATGGTGGTGAGAATTGATGACACCGCAGTTGTGCGGCTAAGAGTAAAATGGTTAAGAAACTTAATGCCTGCGAAGTGCTTATAACCGTTGCATTTTCAGGTTTGATTTTTTGTGAATTTTTAGCGACAGAGGGTACCATATATTTATGGAATTGAATGCAGAAGCGACCCTGTTTGGTGAGAAGAAATTTGCAGTGTGGTCTAGGGTGCCTGGTGGTTGTTTGCAAAGGGATTTGTACCGTGAGGAATGATTACACTCTTGGCTCGAGAAGTGTTTGCAATTGGATGGATTTGACTGATTTTCATGGCAGCTCCTAGTTCTCTTTCCTGGCTCGCAGATTTTCATGATAGCAGACCTGTTTGAGATTTTTCTTTCTCTGGACTGCTTGGTTTCTCGCCTTTGTAATAAATTCTATTGTAAATTTTGTCATGTCGGGTGGTTGAGACCTTGGCCCCAGCTGTCCATAGCTTGTTGCATTCTCTCTGAGATTTCTAAGGCAGCTAGTGGTATAAGTTGCAAATTTTTTATTTTTGAGGGGGTTCCAAAAACATTGTTGTTTTTTGGTCCCTAGTTTTTTACTGTATTATACTGATAGAGGTCTGGTTTTGTGATTTTATCTTGTCTTGGTGTTATTCTAATTGTATGCTGATTCTAGATTTGTTAATGAAAACACCATTGAATCCCAATCTTGCATCTTGTGTATGTCTTCTTGCCTATCTCCAAGCTCATATATGTTAATGTCACAAAGTGTGTTAATGTATGGTAAACAAAGAGTATTTTGACTTCATCTATGAGTTTCTAACAAAGTTAGGATTAAACCCTTTTAGGTGAATTCAGTGGGTTTACAGCCAGGTATAGAATTTGATGTCCTTGTGTTTGAGGGAAAGGGGTAATAGGAAAAGCACTTACTCTGGTTTCCATTATGTTTGATTTGAAGTATTCAGTTGAGGTATACAGTTAGGTGACTCTGAGCCTTGGGATAAGGCACTGGTCTTTTCTCTTGAAGTTTCATGGTTGACAATCACACAAACACAAACATCATTTGATAAATCTTTAACATTCTTGTATTGAATGTAGTGGAATATTGTTTTAGACTCCTTTAGAGAAGTGAGTCAAGGTACACCCACCTGAGCATTGAAGCTCAAAGAGTAGAAGGATCTTTGATCCTTGTCAGTTGGCCCTCTTCCTTGTGGACTTTGGAGCGGTGATAGAGTCAGGAGTTGTATTTGAATTATCCATCAAAGTGTAAATCTACAAGTTGAAGATCAAAGGGAATAATCCACAACCAACAAATTATTTGGCACTATGATAAGATAATGTATTGTTTATCTAAGTAAGAAGAAAGACTGAAGAAGTAGGCTTAATCGAGCAAAAGTGAAGACATCTAGTTTAAGCCAAGTGATGTTAGTGTCAAATGAGCACCAGTATATGACGAGTAGATCTAGTGTTGACTTAACATTAGTTTATGCCGAGCGACAGGAAATTAACGAGAAAGACGTTGTTAACCAAGGAAGACAGTTTGTAGAGATGACCGAGGAGATGAACACAGTATTGACCGAGTGTCAACAATTTACATTTGTAGGAAGAATTCTGATTACTAGCTGACACAGTTGAATTCTTGGGTTATGTAAATCGTGTTGACTTTATTAATTGATTATATTGAGAATTTAATGCATGGTAAATCATTTTATTAAGGATTCAATGAGGAGATTCAAGATGTTTCTAGAAGGATGTATGGAGGACTTAAATGTTGGAAGGATCTGTTGGATCTGACCTAACCTAAGATCTATGGAGGAGATTAAGAGGCAAAAGACATATCTATCTATTTGGAGAGATATAAAGGAAACCTAATTGTGAGGTTACAGAGTATGTTGGTGATGTTGATGTTATTGACTAATAATTCTAAGCATAAGGCTTAAGGTGAAGATCAGAGTTGTGATTTCTTGATGTGAATTTTGAGCATATCAGTGATGGAAATGGAAATGACACTTAGTCAGTAAATCAACATATATGTGTGAATTGGATTTGATATCTGCAAAGTGAGTTGTATATTTTATAGATCAGAAAATACTGCTACTTTCTAACCATTGCAACACTCAAAATCCTTTAATCAAGGTTGACCTAACAGTCATTGATAAATCCTTTAATCAAGGTGGCATTCTAATGGAATGTACTCAAGTCCACTGACCAGGACACTCCTAACAGGGTGATTAAAATCCTTTAACAGGGTCACACCTAATAGTGTGTTTGTAAACCTTTAACAAGGTTGGCTTTTCACAGAGCTCACTTTAGAAGAGTGAAAATATCAGTAACATGTTACAAAGTGGTTTTTCCCAAATTGGGTTTCCACTATAAATCTTGGTGTCATACTTGTTTGAATGTTTTCTTATGAATGTTTTGATATTCTGCAAGTTAAATACTATTGGACAGTGGACTGCATGTTATATTTTTTTCTAATATATATTCTTTAGATACCGAGTTGAGTTGGTGATTAGATTTGAGTTTGTTGAAGTATTTGAATGTTCAATTGGCACATCTAGACCCGAGAACAACTGATTCAACTGCCCTCTTTTTTGTTCTAAATCATATTTAAAAAAAGTTGTAGGAAACAAAGGGTATCTTGGTTAAGGGAGAAGTTGCAGGAAACGTAGGTGCTACAGACATTCAAGGTCATTCAATCAATAGATTTCAAGTAAGCACATGTTCCTCTTGCGTAAAATTGAAACCTTTGAAGATTTCTTAAAAATATAGTTTTTATTGCTTCTAATTGGAGGAGCCATCTTCGTTTCAGGGATTTTTGGGGTGTTTGGCACTTCTTACTGAAAAAATTGAGGTTTTGTAGAGATTTTTTGTTTTAGCTTAATAATTTTGACAAAGTGTTTTTTGATATTTCACACATAGTTTGCGCACATTCAATTTCACAATTCATATTTTTCAGTACACATTCAATTTCACGGTTCAACTAGATATGTTGGAGTGGAGTCAAAAATTGTTCATGTAAGCTCGCAGAGATTTTAGGCATGAAATTTGGTTAATCTTTCTTACACTTGTTTTAGTTGTTGATCTAAAGGTTACTTGGCGGATATTTATGGTGATTTTAGTGTTGTATAATATCATGTAGCTTTCTAAAGACTATTTTTTGGGTCTTATTTCTTTCTTTTCTTACTATTGAGTTTGTGGTTTCTTAAACAGAGTTCATGTATACTTTAGAATTCCTTTTGTCATCCATTCTATCTATAAAATCTCCAAATCCTCTTTTTGCCTGTATTTCTGGTTTGATGGTTTATTAGGTCATTCTCATCACGTTTGGGAGGTTTCCCTATTTATTTTTGTATCCAAAAGCCCCCTACATGGCACAACATCTCAAAAGTGTCTCTCTTGAGGCAACCATAGCTCTCATAAAAGCACAATTAGATTTTTTAACTTGCCATAGTCACTGATACACAACACTATGGAAAGAATTTTGTAGGATCACTATTAAAATTAAAATGTTGAAATAAACATACTCAACTAAAATGATAGTGATTATATTCATACATAATATAAAAGAAAATTAATATATTATAGTTTTAGCTGCATAAAACACTAACAATTAGTCCTTTTTTAGATATAATATAAATTTATTATTAAAATAATGAAAAATTGTAAAGTCTACATGTCTACTAGACCATTTAGAATTATACTTGACAAAAATCCACTTTCCATATTTCTTTACTGGATATCCTTACCCTGTTCCAAAGCTCTTATTTTATCAATGACAAAAATATGGCTTTACACCTACAAATTGCATTTTCTTGGAGGTCTAGATAAGGCTCTAAAAAAAGATCATTTTGAGCATATCCTACAAGAGTTGAACTCCTTGACATCACATTTCTTTTAGGGTTATTAGGATGCCTTATCTTCTTCCACATTATGTATACATGTCTACCAGGGAAGTTACATTTTTTCATTCCATGGAATGCAATTATGTAGAATATGTAGACAGTGAATTTGTTGAGAAGGCTTCAAAAACTTTCAAGAAAATGCAATGACAAGTGTAAAGTCAAATACTTTGTAGGCGTCCTTCTTGCTTGTGCCCCAATAGAGGCTTGGAACAACGTGTTTACATCCATCAACATCCTTCCTACTTATGCCCAAATGGAGGCCCGGAACAAAATGTTTACATCCATCAAAGTGTGATTGCAAGGAAATTTTTTCTAGATATAATAATTGGAAATGCTCTGTTACACACACATGTAATATATGGAATAATGGAATCATAGACAAAGAACCCAAATTTTTTTAGATAATTCATGAAAGAGATGCCATTGTACTCAAAAAAATGAATCAATCATGCACTGTGGAACATGTCTTAACATTGTAAGCTTTGTTCTTGTTCTAGGTGCATGTAGTAAAATGGGTTTACTAGTGGATGAGGACTGTAAATACTTAAATCACACTATTTACCTTATTGCATTACATATTTCATGAGTCTTAAAATTATTTACAGGAAATTAATAAATATTCTAACTTGTTAACTGGAGGAATGAATCGTTGATACAAATCTAGAATTGTTGTCCAGTGATAGAACTTAAACCCAGAACAAGAACATAGAAAGAATACACAACCAACAAAATTGAAGTATACTCAACAGTAATGTAATGAGATAAATACGTTTCACTAGAATTTCAATATTTGAATCACAGACATAAGATTTTTTAATTTTATTTCAAATATATGGTGCAAAGTTCTCCCAAACATAACATTCCATTTTATTTGGAACACAAACATAATGTTGTTATTAAATCTACAGATTTTAGATATCAAAATTTTATTTCCAAACTTAGGTACAAAGTTCTCTGCCCCTATATAACAATATATTCTTGTTACAAACACAACAATGGTGTGAGATCTCATCACCTACTTCTTCCTTTAAAAATTCATAAATGTGTTTTTACATTTCTGCTTCATTTTTTTTATTATTTCAAATAAGGTCACTGTGAAATCAGATTTCAACTTTAACTATTTTTCTGAGGAAAAACTACCATAAGCAGAACAACCAAATGGGTGCAAAAATTTTATGCTCAAAAGCCATTTTGATATTTTCCAAGCTCAAGGGTTCAAATGTGGAAGTATGCAAAAAGGACATGAAGTGTTTTGAGATGTAGTGCTGACTGCCCTTGTAGACACGTATGCCAAATGTGACAACATACAAAAAGTTTATTCAAATTTCATTATTACTTTGCTGTTTATTTTTTTTTACAAAAAAATTATAGCTTACCTTTTACTTTTATTTCAAATGATTTATAAAAAACATTTACATAAATTCAAAGTAATTATTAAATATAATATTTTCCTATTATACTTTATCACTATTATTAAAACTAAAAATTAAAATTTAACAAATATAAATATTTAATTTTTAAGTTTCTTCTAAAATATCATTTGTTCTCTTATTTTTCAATATATTTCATTTTTCTTTACTTTCTTAAATTTATTTACAAAATTGAAAATTTAAATTTCTTACATATAGCTTATTTAAATTTTTCATTTTTTACTTGAACTTAATTTTAATTTGTAATAATTACTTATTTATACAATATAAAAGTATTTTAATTCTATTTTATTTATACATGCAAGGTAATTACAACTAAAAGATTGATTAATATAAAAATATTTTTACATTTCATTCTACAAGTATATAAGAATTAAAACATTAAAGTGAAAATTTGTACATTTGTAATGCATCAAACTACTAAATTCATCTAATGTTAACTCTAAACCAAGATGCTTGTTGTTGCCTTTAGATGAGCATAAGAGAGAAAAGACAAAGAATGAATAAGAGTCTAAAAGTTAAAAAAATGCACCATCCTATCATAAAAGCATAACATTCTTCCTTTATTGTTTACAAACACATCAGAAACTTTCTCCTATCAAATGAAAAATGGTTGTATTGCTCCTATCTTTCATTTCATTTCCTATTTTCTAAAGCAAGAATGACTAAAGAAATCTTCCTTCCTTTACAAGGTAAAAAATGACATTGTGATTTGCAAATGCAGTAAAAGCATATATAATGTTTTTTTCTTTTACCCTAATTTAATATGTTACACATATAATTCATAAAATAATGACTCCCTAAGTTTTTGTCCTTGCTTATACAAAAAAATAAAAAAATCCACCCAATAGATTTATACCTTGAATGGACCCATTGATAGATTTTAAAAGAAATTAAAGGATTTGTTAGATAGTGTTATTTATTTATTAGTTAGTTTATATGTTATTTGATTTGTTAAATTATATTACCATAATTTTAAAATGTAATTTTCTTAAAGATTCTCTTGTATATCTAAACTTTGATCTTAAACGTGATTAGAAATCTTTATGGAAATAAATTTCAAATAACAAAAGAAAAAAGAAGAAGAAAAAAACTCATATTTTCAGTCATTCTAGTAAAATTACATTTTGAAATGTTAATAGGGTTATGGGAATGTTTTCATAGCATATATGTTATGTTCATGTTATCAAGTGAATGTAATTTCTTTCTAAAAATAATGATGCTACCCTCATCCTCAATGGAATTCAAGCTAGATTTAATCTGTCACTATTACTGTTGAAAATTATCCTACTCGAGATGAATCCAAAAGGTTTGTTATGTTAACACAAAAGAAGCTATAGAGACATACATGAATAATATACTATATTTATCAATAATCAATGAATATGTGAAATCATAAAGAAGTTAACAATAGAAGTTTGATAAGAGGACTACGAAGGAAGGGAAGAAGAAGCCAAGCGAGGGCCTAGGTAAAAGAACCAGAGCCAGAACAAAGCAAAACAAGGAGAAGGAAGGCTCCCATGGTTCCCAAGACATCCAGAATGTTAAAGAGGCAATAGAGTTGATGAAGGCTCTTGAATGCAATGCTGTTGTCATGCTCAAGAGCTTGGCTTAACTCAATTTCTAGTGCCTATCTTTTTGCTCTGGTCTGTCTTTCCTTTTTGGTGGCTGTTTCATGTTTGGTCTTTTTGTGGCCTGTCCCTTGGATTGCAAAAACTTTAGATTTGAACTGGTCTTGTTTATCTCTTTTTAATTACTTTATTGTGGGTTTCAAGCACCCTGTAAAACCTGGTTTACTTAATAAAAAATAATAGAAGTTCATCTTAAAAGTATCATTATCATAATATATAAAAAATATTTTTTAAATGAGTTATTTTGGGATACAACTGTGTTAGAATATTTTACATCAATATTTGAAATTACATTCCATAATCCATCATGAAAATGTGACATGAGAGCTGAACACAAAAAGCTCCAGCCAAAAAAGTTTGGCAGTAAGATTTAGCCACACAATCCAAATGAAGCCCCAACATCAATTACCATTTCCTTTTAGAGCATTATACTATACCTCTACCATGGGTCCTCAACCATTCTTGTGTACAATTGTTTTCAAATTATTACTCGAGGACCTAGATAGATATTCTCAACTAATTATCCTAAAATATATTTAAGTCGTACTATAAAACTAATCTTGACAATGCTATTGGGAATACAATCTTAACAGTGCTGGTGTTTGGAAATATTCTTCCCAAATGGGTTTTCTAGATTCATTACTTTGTTTAAGGGTTTGTAACTATTACACAGGCCTATCTCCCTACTTACAAAGCACTCAATGCAATAATAGCTTTCACCCTTCTCATTTTTATCAAATATTCTCAATGTAAAAAAATACATCATAATAAGATCTATGGTCCATAACCATATTAACATTCACCACATCTTACCCCAAAAGGCACAAGCTAATAGGTAGGAGCTTTGATGCTTGCATCCCTTGTTTTATCTCAAAACAAGGAGTGCATCCTTAATTTTCTTAATTAATTATTAATTAATTGTTGCAATTTACACCGCAAAACTAGTCTTTTGTTGTACTCTCACATAATTATATTCTAGTAAAGTGCAATATCAACCACCAATAATTGTAAATTACTCAAACAAAATTTATGCTCTAATGCAAATTTAAAGAAATTCTTTTATTGCAAGGTTAAACTCACGATATAATTTGGAAATGAATGGAGGAATTTTCATTAGCAATAATACTTGGTGTCAAAGACATTTCTTTATTAGACATATAGGGGAAATGATTCAGTATTCAAGCATCTTAATTTTGTGTTGTTCAAAATCTTATGTGGAAATTTTTAATTGCTCTCAATTTTTTATGCTTACTTGGCAAGTTCCCTGCTTATAACTATGGTTTAAGAGCCACATCAACAAATATGATGCCACATCAGTATGCTTTTTACCAAGGTGTCCAAAACAGCCCCAAAAGTAGTGAGACCAATGAAAAAGGGACACTCATGCTTGTGCAGTTAATGTGGCAACATATCATTAATTGTTTTTTTACAAATAAGGATACATTACATTCAATTATGGATGTTCATTATAAAAATAACAACTTTAAAGTCACAACTATGAGTGCACTATTTTAAAAAATAGACATTAAATCAATAAATATAAATATTAAATCAACAACTCCTATCAATATTATTTAAAGATATTCAGCTACATATCCTCTCCTTATACTATTTATTGAAAGTAATGACAAAAGACATAGTTACTACAATGAAAGTAATGACAAAAGACATAGTTACTACAATGAAAGTAATGACATAAGACATAGTTACTACAATGGTACCCTAGATTTTGTGCATCAATTTTTGCAAGCTCAAACGGATGCAGCACCAAGAAAGTTTTCAAGGAATGCTTCATCACTCTCTCTTTCAAAGAACTCTTTGCGCTCTCATCTCGAACTCTTAATTGCCTTACAGTAAGCTTTGTACTCCCCATACAGCTACATATCCTCTCCTTATACTATTTATTGAAAGTAATGACGTAAGACATAGTTACTACAATGAAAGTAATGACATAAGACATAGTTACTACAATGGTACCCTAGATTTTGTGCATCAATTTTTGCAAGCTCAAACAGATGCAGCACCAAGAAAGTTTTCAAGGAATGCTTCATCACTCTCTCTTTCAAAGAACTCTTTGCGCTCGCATCTCGAATTCTTAATTGCCTTACAGTAGGCTTTGTACTCCCCATACTTGAAGGGCGT
This sequence comes from Chamaecyparis obtusa, assembly GCA_027943335.1. Classification (NCBI taxonomy): domain Eukaryota; kingdom Viridiplantae; phylum Streptophyta; class Pinopsida; order Cupressales; family Cupressaceae; genus Chamaecyparis; species Chamaecyparis obtusa. The sequence continues at coordinate 153,450 of BSBK01009571.1, read as the reverse complement.
GTACAAGCGAGGATGCTCGTCGTCCACAAACTCAGGAGGCGCCTCAATAACGTCATCATCTTGGACGAAGAAAATGTATGGCAGCGACACCCGCGGGGATTTATTGTTGACCATCACTCTGTGAATACCACTGTGAACGCGAGCATTACTCCATGCCTTGAGGGAATCACCCGTGAAAACAACAAAGGAATTGGGCACAGGTTTCACCTTTACCCAATTGCCTTCTTTGGTCTTGAGCTCAAGCCCACCAGTATTATCTTGATACATCACGGTAATGAGATTATGATCTGTGTGAGGACCCAATCCTCCTCTTGCCTCTCCGCGGACGTCGCAGTAGTTCATGCGAAGAAGCCCCCAAAACTGAGACTTGTAATACTTGCTTACCCCGAAGCTCTTTAATATTGCTTTTGTGATGTCGTTTGTGAGCTCCTCAACGCGGGAACTGTATGCCTCTATGATTTTGCTGTAAAAAATAAAGCATATCAATACAACGTTAGATGTTAAAGCAGAGGAATGATTATTATAAACAAAAGCAAAAATTGATGTGGGTAGATACCATATTTTGGGGTTTCCTTGAGGCCACAGCTCTTGTGCAAATTTTTCGATCGCCTTGGGGTCGGGGGCTCCATTGACAGGGAGAATCTCTAGAAATGGCAGCGCAGGCATGGAGGGAATGTACGCGAACTCCCCTTGAATTTTCTCTTTGTTTTCTCTGGATACTTTAAATGTCTCTCTGGTTGCTGAGTCCATTTCGGTGATAATGTTCTCCTCTATTCCGTGATTGACTACCAGAAAACATCCCCAGTCTTCGCAAGCCTTTTTAACTTTGGCCAACGTCGCACTTTCTGCGTCATGGCCGTTCTTCAGAGAGGAAAGATCAATAACAGGCACTTCAGATTTGTATTCTTCTGTCACTACTACGGAAGGCATGATGACAAAAGAATCGCAAATTTGGAAAGCTGCCCTTACCCAACACAAACAAAGAGAATGGGGAACAAGAACAGGCGCAGAAAAGAGATTAGGAGAAGACACTTATAGTATGATGGTAAAACCAGAGCATTCACTTTGAATAATTCTTTTCGCCGAGAAAGGAGGTTTGTTATAGCGCATGCAGGACATGTATGAATCGGTGAAAAAGCCATGAACACGTATAAGTAAAAGAACAAAGTCAGAGATCGATGCACTCAGGAATCCTCACATTCCTAAATAATGAATACCGATTTGCGAGAACAGAAAGGCGTATGAATGCAGGGCAGATAAGTATGTAGGAAAATGAGTCCCAATCCTTATCTACAAAAGGAAGTTGTGGAACACAAAATGAGTTCTTAATCAGCGTCTTCACAAGAAAGTCGTGGAACATTAATGAGTCCCATTCAGAGGTCTACGAAGGACAAATGCGGAACAAAACAAGAGTTCAGTCAAAGCAATTGAAATCTGATTGTACGTCTAATTAAGCAATGAGATAGCATAAATGCTAAAGAGAAACAAAAGGCTCCTCTCATTTACACGTACTTGTTGCATACATAGTGTGTAGAGATATGTTTCAACAAATATGCTATGAAATATTCTATGTGGGATGCTCTTGACTTTGCATTCAAAGATTGTTCTATCAACCTTATATAAGAGCCTATTTAAAGATTTTTGAGAAAGGTGGTTAACGAATAAAATTGAATTTGAAGATCAATGGTTATATTGAAATAGAGATTTGGAGAGGACAAGATTACATCTTGTTATTGATGTAGATTTAACTAATTCGGAAATAAAATCAGAAATACAGAATAACAAGAGCAGATTACAAAATATACAGAACACACTTATTTATCGTGGTTCATCACAATAGTGGTTACATCCACACTAAGAGCAGAAGAATTGTATTAATCTCCAAAACTGAATGTTTACAAATGAGAGACAAAGACTTATTTATAAGCTCATATTGAGCAGCTGAAAAGACAAGCACAATAGACAAAAGTCCCTTGGTCTTCCAATCCCAACAAACTCCCACCAGAAGTCAATGGATAATTCAGCCGATCAGGCATTCCCCTACTCTACATGCTGACCTACTTCAGCTTAACAAGTCCAAGAGAAGTTCTTGCACATTCGAACTTCTCTTTGGTTACAACTTTAGTGAATATATCTGCCGGATTGATCTTAGTATCAATCTTTTCAACCTTCAACCTGTTAATCTCTATTGAGCATTCAAGGTTGTCATTAGTATCAAAGGATGTTAAACAGGTCGGTCGGTTACTTATATTGAGCTAGTCGGTAACTAGAAGTAAGATAGAGCAGTTGGTAAAGCTTTTTACACTGAGCATCACATAGCTTACCGAGCACCAGGGACATCGACACCGACGGTCAGTAAACATTGAGCATCACAGTATACACCGAGTAGCTTATACAGTGTTTACCGATGATAACCAAAAATGGCATAGTAATATGAAATGGCACATTATTCTATGCAAATGGTTACAACAAGTCGTAAAATGGTTTACCAAGATTGAGGAGCATTTATTGTAAATAGATACTCATTAAATGTAATGTTTATCTTATTGTAATAGTTGATCAGGTTATTTTGCACCGTAGATCTTAGGGTTATGATTATTTTTGTAACCTAATTTTTGCTAAAGCAACAAAACAGAACACTATATATTGTATATGTTCACACCATTTTATAAGGTTGTTGAATTAATATATATGAATCACGGAGCACTTGAAGAATTTGCCTATCTTCAAGACAATTAGTTTACCGAGAAGAACATAGTACAAAGGATATCAGATTGAGCAGAATCAGTGAAGGCTACCGAGCAGAACAGAGAAGGAAACCATCATAGATAAGGTGATATTTTAATGAGCACTTATAGATCTGTTTCAGACAATTGAGTTGTCAACTAGTAGATAATTACCTATTACTTTCTGACAATTGTGATAGAATTTTTGGTGAAATCTCTTAACTGAGTAGACTTAACAGTCTTTGTATAAATCTCTTAACCGAGTACACACTTCATTTAATGTTGTTAAATCCTATAACTAGGTAGATCTAGTTGATCTAATATGTTACTCCTAACAGGGTAAGATCACTAGAAGTGATCAAACTTGTAGCCTTAATAGGCAAACCTTTTCTATCTACAGTAGTGAAGAATTTGTGGGTGTCATCCCCACCGCAATTTTTACCTTCTAACAAGGGTTTCCACGTTACCAAAATACTTGTGTTATGTGATTATCATATTGATCTCATGTTGTTTACTTTCTTAAGTTAACTAGATGATTGATTTATACAATTGGATTCAAGTTATTTTGATTAGTTATCATAGTATATAGCTATAGATCAGAAAGGTTTTACAAGTAAAAGTTTTAAAGGCACTGATTCACCCCTCTCCTCTCAGTACCTATCTCTCCTAATTCCAACAATTGGTATCAAAGCTCAATTCTCTTGTTGAATAGTCTAACCACTGAAGGGTAAAGATCTAAGTCATGGAGAGATACAAGCTTGACAAAACTATTGAGAATCAGAAGATACAAATGCAGATGTTTGTGGAATAGTATAAACAAGCTAAGGAAGAACTGAAGAAATTACAAGTTGAAAGAAAGAATCTTGCAATTCAGCTGAATGAAATCAGTTATCATGAAGAACCTATTCATGAAATATTTGATCATATTGGATCAAGCTCTGGAAGCATCTCTAACGGATCCGAAAGCATAATCTTTGATTTATCTGAAAAGAATTAGCATCTATCTAAGCAAGTGAAAGCACTTCAAATTGGTCATGAATCTCAAATGGTGAGAATGGTGGAAATCATGAACAATGGTAGACAAGCTGAACAAGATTGGAATTTGGCTATTGAAGACCGAAGACTGATGACTGAACAACTTTAAGCAAAAGAAAATGAAATACAGAGACTCACTGATTGTCACTTCCAAGTATCAAATCAGATAATGACAGTTAATCAAGAAATGAACCGAGTAAATGGAGAATTATTAAGAAGACTTGCAAATGTTGCAATACTCAGAGAAGATAATGAAAAACTGAGAAATGAAATAAAGACACAAAAGCAACACAATGAGATGATGAAGATAGTTGAGGATAGTTCTAAAAAGATTGATGATTTCCTGACTAATCAAAGAAGATTCAGAAGCAGAGCTAGTATAGGCTACACCGATGAAGGAGAATCATCACAACAAGATGAAAAAGTCAACAACAATCAAACTCAGAAACCTAAAGTGATGACATGTTACCACTGTGGAAAACTAGGACATACATCTAATGTGTGCAGAAGCAAAGCACAAGGTAAACCTCTTGTCATTCCTAAAATCAATGGATATTGTTATTATTGTGGTAAGTTTGGACATCCAGCTTATGAATGCAGTGCTAAGAAGAATAAGATTGCTAATAATACTACTAAGGAGAAAATATGCTATACTTGTAATAAGCATGGTCACACTGCAAGGGACTGCAAGGCAAAAATGAAACAAGTCTGGACACCTAAAGAGAAACTACAATGGAAGCCATATCAACCGAAGAGAAAAGGTAACTCATATGTTTGGGATTATAATACATGGACTAATTGTGTTGTATGTGGTCGGTATGGACATATTGCAGCAAACTGTTATAGAAAGAGTCAGATTGGACAATCAAGAAACTAGACAAATACAGGAATGGCATGTATGCACTATCACAAGGTTAGTCATGTAAGCAAGAACTGCAGAGACCGAGCTACCAGATGAAAACCATATATTTGAGAGTGGATATAACATTGCAGAAATTATGAAGTTAAGGAACACAATGTGGAAGAAGGTATCTAATGAGAATGCTGAGTCAAGTAACACTGTTGGTGAAACCTCGTCCACTAGATTGGGTGACATCGGTACCTCCACTTAAGATGACAAAGGTATGTATGGAACTGACATTTTAAATGGTCACATTTTACGTATAGTTCTTTATATATGATGTACAAATACCAAATTTGCATGAATGAAGATGCACTATGGTTTATGTGTTATAAGTTTACAAATGTTATATAGTCGGTAAAAGAAGAAACATGAGTTGGTTACCCATCAATAATCATGATACAAGGTTAACCGACAACAGTGCAAACCGATGAAGAAATTCTGTGTTAACCGAGCAAAGAAAATTGTAGACACTACGGAGCTGACAGCTGTTCCATATCAAAAGTTTGGTCACACATTTATTGCATCAAAGTTTGAGTGGGAATATCAAAAAATCTATATATACACGGAAATAGAGTTCATTGTTACATTGCAATTTCAAAGAAAGGAGATTTTATAGAGAAGAGTTCGAGCTAAAGATTTCCAAAAAATATTCCAAGCTACTGTAGATCGAACCGATGACAAATCTTCGACGATAACGAGTAAGTTCATCTGCCTATTGAACACTTGTTATCTATTTGTTTGCTGAAACCCTAGAAACAATTTATGGCATCGACATTGACTGTAAGCAAATCGCAGAACATTAAGGAGGAAGTGGAATTAATTGTAAGGGCACATTTTGCAGAGGAGAAATTTGAACCTCATCCTAAGGTCGTAGCACAAACAGATGATATGTGCACATTTTCTAGTATTCCAGATAAGGGTTTGTTAACAGAAGACGTTAGGGCCTATTTTCACTACAAGATCAGTGAAGTATGTCATTTTGAGACCATTGTTGCTTATCAACAAATTTGTGGACCGGATGGAAAGATCAAATCCAAATATAAGAAGATTGAGGAGTCAGGGTTATGGTGTTTTACATTCTTCCCGCAATCCTTTCACAATGACTGGATAAGAATTGTGCTAAGCAGATTTCATGATGGAAAATTTTGGTTGGATAAACCTATTAAGGTCACTAAGAAGATTATCAGTAGGGTTACTGGGTACCCTACAACCAACAAAGCCAAAGCCTTTCAAATTTCATCTCGTCTCGAAGTAGAAAAGAACACTGGAGCTCAATGGGATGGTAGGGCACTGAAAATATCAACTATCAAAGATCCAGTGGTAAAATTCGTAGCTCATGTCATAGGGTACAAGATATTCCAATCTAGCAGACCAAATAGTGTACCCTGCAGTGCCATGGACATCGCTTACAAAATTGTGAAGAAAGATCACCAGGTTGATCTTGCCGAGCTACTACTACACCAACTGCATGACAATATGAAGACAATAAAAGCAAAGAAATCTAGTACATGTAATTATGGATCACTTCTTTTCTGTACATTTCTCTATCTACAAAAATATGTACTGGGTATCGGTAAAGTAAACTAGCAATCAGACAAACCAATAACTGCACAAATCGGTGAAATGATGAAAAGTCTAGGAGACAATCTGAACAAGGAATTAAATGCATATTTCAAGGAATTTCAAACAAAAATGCAACAAAGAAGTAGAATTTCTAGGGAATTAGTAAGTAAATTTGAAGATGACATATGCTTTGTGGTAAGCATAGACCACTCAATGATAAAGGCAGTAGAACCAAGAACAAAATGGCTAGCACCGATGGGATATGAAATGAATCATGATTTTTCTTTGAAATCTATCAATGCATTGCTGGCATTACCGATAGACATCACTGCTAGTAGGTTTGGTGTATATGAGGAAGCTAAGTCTAGAATCTCAATGGGCATAGAGATCGAAAAAATGTCTAGAAGGGAAAAGAAAATGAGAAAAGATATCTCAGCAAAATATGGAAATGTATTTGACTCACCTAAGGATTCACCAGTTGATGAGGCAGCCAAAGGTTAGTTACAGTTGGTTGAAAAGCCTTATGACAACTAGGAAACTAAGTCAGACAAAGAAAAAGATCACACACCGGTTCCTCCTAGCAATGATGAAGAAGAAATTCAACTACCAGAACTTGAAAGAATGAAGACATGTTCATCAACTGCTGCACAATCCATCGAGCAAGTCGAAGTAGTAAACATAGCAAAAAGAAGAGCAACTACACCTACCAGGAAATATGTTAAGAGAAAGACCAAGAATGTAGCTAAGACACCGAAGAAAAAGCGGAAATACATAAGAAATAAGGAAGATCTAGAGGATATAGAAACTAAAAATGATCCTGATCAATTCAAGTTAGTTCATAATGGGGAAAGTACAATAGAAGAAATAATTGAAGATATAATTGAGAATGGAAATCTTACATATCTAGGCATAGGCAAATTTGACAAAATGTCAATTGAGGACAAGACAAAGATAGAACATGTTGTCATCCAGATGATGATCAAGTTCAAGAAAGTACCAATGGAATTCACATGCCAATTGCTGAAGGAACTTGATGACAAAATAAGTGAGAGATGGGCTATTGCACTAGATATGGAGAAAAGGAAAAGAGAATGGTCACTAGGCCGTGCAGCCTCACACTTTACCTATGCTGTGGTCAGTGAATACATGACAAAATATCAAGCTAGATTTCTAGTCAAGAATAGAGCAACGTAGATCATGGATGAGAATGTGGATGATATGGATGTCATATGTGACTCACTATGGACATCAATTTTGAAAACAGCAGAGAAAGCTGAACAAGAAGCATTCCTGAAACTGTCTAAGAAGAGACACAGTTCAAAAGGTAAAGGTATTTTTATTAATGATGACGAGGGAAAGAAAATAGAGGACATCGGTATATCAGTTACCAAGGTAATTGATAGCACCGAACAAAAGGAAGAAATCAAAATTTCATAGGATGCACCGAATCAAGTTAAGATCCACTTGCAAAAGAAAACTGATGATGATGCACTCATTGAGGACATCACTAATGGTGATCTTGATGATGAGGATGATGAAGATGTGACAATTGCATCATATAAAGATGAAGCATTAGACACTAATAGTGTGCTCACATCTCTACCGGGTGAACTACCTATACTTGCAGAAGTAGTTGAAATAATTTCACAAGTACAACCCGATGTGTCTCATCCTGAGCCAAATAAAGATACAACTAAGATTCAAGCACCCAAGCAACCTGCAGATACAAATGAGCCTAATAAATCGAAGGTACAATCTATAGAAACAAAGGAACCAGAAGAAACCAAGTCAACCGAGGTGAACCCACCTGACACTACAACCGAGACTCCTACACCATCTACCGAGGAGCAGAAGATGGATGATATAGTGTCAACTAGGAAAGATACTCCGAGAAGTGAAGAAAAAGCTATTGTCATAAGTGAGAAGAAGTCACCTCTTGCCCAGAAGAAGAAAAAGAAGAAAGTCAAAGGGCCAGTCACCATTGATGAAGTTATCATTATACCAGAATGTGACCCGAGAACCCTAAGCCCCAAGGAACTAAGTAGATATGGGGAGTTATGCTGAAGGAAAGTGGCACAAGAGAAGTTAAGGAAAGAACACAAATGTAAAGAAGTGTTAAATGATGTACGGGATATTCTACAATAAATCATACCAGAAACAAATATTGATGAGAATACTCCCAACATAGATCAACTTGCCGCACTCGCCAACAAAATCAATGCCCCTGATATATATGCAGACAAAAGAATTGAAGAACAGGCAAAATCAAAGATTTAGAACAAATTGGCAGCAAGGATTAGCACATAAGTGGCACTAAACAAGCTAAAATTATTTGAGGTCATTACCGACGTAAAATCTATTACCCAGATAATCTATCAATTTCTCATCAAGCTTTGTACTTCAGACAGCTTCACTGTAGAAGTCAGTGAAAAGATAAAAGGTTTAGAAGAAGAGATATAGTTAAGTACACAAGTAGCTATCACCGAGCCAACTGCTTTCTTAAAGCATATCCACCGAGTTCAGGAACTTCGGTGGCTGATAGAAAATTTAAGGAAACAAGAAGCGCACATCACTGATCAGTTTACAGAGTTACAAACAGAACTCACTCCTCACCTAAAATTTTTTGAAGCTCACGTTGTCAAAGCTGAACAACTTGTGGCAACACCAGAGATTTCAGTGTTGGATAATATCTTTGACATGCATGCACAAATCGGTCTTGAGCATATTGCTCTTACCAACTTAAAAGAGGAATGGGACAACCTCTTGGAGTCTGTAAAGAAAACCCATCCACATATTTTTGATAACATGTAAGTATACATTATATATTTTTTTTGCATTTGGCATTATTATCAAAAGGGGGGAAAACATGTATATGCCAAATAAGTATAGTTTTGCTATGTATATTACATACTACTGGGAGCATGCACCGAGGGGGAGTACTTTGTACTTAGAAAATTTTGTGGATATGTATATGGTGGAGATATAAGGAATATATAGAAACATTTTATCTATATACATTCAAAGTTTTGATACTAATGCCAAAGGGGGAGATTGTTAATCTCTATTGAGAATTCAAGGTTGTCATTAGTATCAAAGGATGTTAAATAGGTCGGTCGGTTACTTATATTGAGATAGTCGGTAACTAGAAGTAAGATAGAGCAATCGGTAAAGCCTTTTAGACCGAGCCTCACACAGTTTACCGAGCACCAGCGACACCGACACCGACGGTCAGTAAACACCAAGCATCACAGTATACACCGAGTAACTTATACAGTGTTTACCGATGATAACAAAAAATGGCATAGTAATCTGAAATGGCACATTATTCTATGCAAATGGTTACAACAGGTCGTAAAATGGTTTACCAAGATCAAGGAGCATTTATTGTAAATAGATGCTCATTAAATGTAATGTTTATCTTATTGTAATAGTTGATCTAGGTTATTTTGCATCGTAGATCTTAGGGTTATGATTATTTTTGTAACCTAATTTTTGCTAAAGTGGCAAAACATAACACCATATATTGTATATGTTCACACCATTTTATAAGGTTGTTGAACTGATATATATGAATCACGGAGCACTTGAAGAATTTTCCTATCTTCAAGACAATCAGTTTACCGAGTAGAACATAGTACAAAGGATATCAGATTGAGCAGAATCAGTGAAGGCTACCAAGAAAAATAGAGAAGGAAACCATCATAGATAAGGTGATATTTTAATGAGCACTTATAGATTTGTTTCAGACAATTGAGTTGTCAACTAGCAAATAATTACCTATTTCTGACAATTGTGATAGAGTTTTTGGTGAAATCTCTTAACCGAGTAGACTTAACAGTCTTTGTATAAATCTCTTAATCGAGTACACACTTTATTTAGTGTTGTTAAATCTTATAACTAGGTAGATCTAGCTGATCTAATATGTTACTCCTAATAGGGTAAGATCACCAGAAGTGATCAAACTTGTAGCCTTAATAGGCAAACCTTTTCTATTTGTAGTAGTGAAGAATTTGTGGGTGTCATCCCCACCGCAGTTTTTACCTTCTAACAAGGGTTTCTGCGTTACCAAAATACTTGTGTTATGTGATTGTCATATTGATCTCATGTTGTTTACTTTCTTAAGTTAACTAGATGATTGATTTATACAATTGGATTCAAGTTATTTTGATCGGTTATCACAGTATATAGCTATAGATCAGAAAGGTTTTACAAGTAAAAGTTTTAAAGGCACTGATTCACCCCTCCCCTCTTAGTACCTATCTCTCCTAATTCCAACACAATCTTCCCTCTTCAACCATGTGCCGAACAAAGTGAGCATGAATGCCAATGTGTTTTGAAGATCGCTGAGAGGTATGATTATGAACCATAAATATGACGCTACGACTGTCACTGAAAAGAACATAATCATTTTGTTGATACTTCATTTCACCAAGTAATCACTGCAACCAGATCATTTCCCAAGCACCTTCAGAAAGGGCCAAATATTCAGCTTTAGCGGAAGAAAGAGCAATAGAATGTTGCAAGCTTGAGGCCCAACTAATAGCAGCTCCAACGAACATGAATGTGTAACCAGTAGTAGATCTACACTTATCCAAATCTCCGGCAAGATCTGAATCCGTGAATCCCCGTAACTGTTCATGATTGTTACAAAAACATAAGACCAAATCTAAAGTGCCTTTAGGATATCTTAATATCCACTTGACGGCCTCCCAATGATTCTTCTTGGGATTGCTCATGAATCTACTCACAAGTACCACCGCATGAGCAATGTTGGGACATGTCGAAACCATAGCATACATAATGCTACCAACTAAAAATTTGTAAGGGATGTCCTCCATATATTCCTTATCCTCTTGTGTTTGTGAACACAAATGTGTTGATAACTAAAAATGTGAAGCAAGTGGAGTAGAAACACTATTCGCATCAGCCATACCAAACCTCTAAATTACTTTGTCAATGTATTCTTTTTGTGACAATGTAATTACTTTCTTCTTCCTATCCCGAGTGATAGTCATACCAAGAATCTTCTTGCCTGCCCCTAAATCCTTCATAGAAAATATTCTTGCCAATTTAGTTTTCAGCTCACTAACAATTTTAGAGCTTGTTCCCACTACTAACATGTCATCAACATAGAGAAGAAGAATAACAAATTCACCATTCGGGAGTGTCTTGTAGTAAATGCGTGGATCGGATTCACATATGATAAAATTATGTTCAAGCATAAAGGAGTCAAACTTGACATACCACTATCTCGAGGCTTGCTTGAGCCCAAACAAACTATGCTTCAACCAGAAATAGAGATGTTCCTGCCCCTTTTTCACAAAACCTTCAGGTTGATGCATATACAACTCTTCATTTATGTCTCCATGTAAAAATGTTGTCTTAACATCTAACTGAACTCCAATTCAAGATCCCAAATGGCTGCTAATCCCAAAACTATTTGGATGGATGTCATCTTCACAACCGGAGAAAATATTTCAGTGAAATCAATCCCCTTTTTCTGAGCATATCCTTTAACTACCAACTGAGCTTTGAACTATTTTTGACCTCCTCCTTCATCTTTCAATTTATAAACCCACTTTTTCTTGAGTGGTTTTCAATTTGGTGGAAGAGCAACCAAATCCCATGTGTCGTTTGCTTCAAACGAACTCATTTCATCTATCATAGCAACAAACCAATTGTTCTTATTATTGCTTATACATGCCTCTTTAAAATTTTCAGGTTCAATTTGCTCAGAAATTAATAGTTTTGGCTCTACCTCTTCAGCAAATAATAGTTAATAATCAAAGAATTTTACCATAACTTTCCTTTTTCTTGAGGATCTTAATTCAAGATGATCTGGTTCACAAGAATGAATTATCTTCAATTGATTATCATCATCTCCTGTATTAATTTGACTAGATTGATTTGAATTTGGTAGTTCTATTGATTTCACACCAGATGATTGGTGTGAAGTGTCCCTGTTTCCAGCAAGTGAAGAATCCCTATTTTCATGTTGAATGTCAAACTAAACAGGACTTCCAAAATGTCTGTTATGGACATTGTCCCTGCTACCATGAGGTATTTTCTTGGTCTGCAGAGTAATCTCTCTATCATGAGAGAATTGGGAAAAATCGTGAGCTATTTCTTTGTTGCCATGAGCTACTCCATCATTCCTACCATGGCTTTCAAACCTATCATGTTCAAACTGAGAACTTTGCTATGGTGTTTTAACCCTACCGTGAGGAGTTTCATAGCTATCGTATGCATTTATATCCCTGCTGTGAGATGGCCGTGGATCTCCAAACCTACCATGTGATGTTTGATGACCGCTGAGAGGTGTATCATCACTATCATGGGCTCTTCCATCCCTACCATGATGATTTTGTTCCTTTCCATGAGTTGTTTCAGAACAACTGGGAGCATAGACCTCCCTGCCGTATTCATGCTAATCCTTGCCGTGAAGAGGAGTATGGAGTGGGTGAGACTCTGCGGAGGTGTCCACCTCATCCATGTGACACTATGTAGAGGGATGATGTGGGCAAGGATCAATGTTAATGCCTTCGTTATCAATGCTAGTGCATATTCCTCTGTCATGAGTGTCGTGAGAGCTAGGGCGAGTAATGTGGTGAGAAAATTCACCACCGTTAGCTGATTCAACATGAATATCATGTGAAAAGGGGAAAATTCCTTGCGGGTGAGGTGAGTAACAATTATCAGTCACAAACTGATTTTGAGAGGCAAGGTATTTTTCAAAAAGTGAGTGACTGTTAAAATCATTTTGATCTATTTCAAAATCAGACATAGAATCTCTTGTGTGGTTATCACTTAGATTCCACATGCCGGTAGAGGAAGAAGATACAGAAGCTGGGACTAAAACCGATGTAGGAGAAACAATATTTTGTAAAACATTATTCTATATATCTCTATCAGACCTGTTATCATAAATAGAGAAGGGAACAAATTCACTCACTGATTTTTCTTCCATATTGGAAGCTGGAAATGCTTTCTCATTAAAGACTACATCTTTGCTGTGAATTATCTTCTTCTCAATAGGATCACAAATTTTGTACCCAAACTGATCTTCACCATAGCTAATGAATATGCCCTTTTTTGATTTGAAATCCAACTTTTTCCTTCATTCTTTTGGGACATGTACATAAGCTTCACACCCAAAACCTTTGATGTGTGAGTATGAGATCCTTTTTCCCAGCCATTCCTCTTTCAGAATGCCAAACTCTAGACGAGATGAAGGAGTCCTATTGATTGAATAGACTGATGTATAATAGGCTTCCACCTAAAATTCTTTGTCCAAACTGGCATTGGAAAGCATACACCATGCTTTCTCAAGAATGGTTCTATTTAACCATTCTGCTACCCCATTTTCTTGAGGGGAATAAGGAACAACCTTAATTTGTCTTATACCATGATCTGCACAAAATTTATGAAACTCCAACAAATAGAATTCAGCTCCATTATCCATTTTCAAACACTTAATTTTATGACCAATCTGATTTTCCACAAGAGTTTTAAAATTTTTGAATTTAGAGAATACTTCTAATTTTCTAGAAAGCATATAAACCCATACCTTTCAGGTGCTATCATCAAGAAAGGTGACAAAATATTGTGCACCTCCATAGGTTCGAAGACATCCGAATGCACTAACTCCAAAGGTGTAGTCCTTTTTTCATGTCCATCCTTCAAGAAACTGACCCGCTTTTGTTTCCCATGAAGATAATGCTCAAAAAACTCTAAATTTGCAGATTTGAGACCCAGTAGTTGATCACGATTCAGCATTACCTCAAGGCCTTTCTTGCTCATATGGCCTAGCCTTTGATGCCAAAGCACAACATCTATGTCCACAAATGTCAAAGAAGCTCCCACCTTATCAATAGGTTTCAAAATATAGAGACTACCGATTTTGTCTCCTTTAGCAATAGCCAATGAACCTTTGACTATTTTCCATGTATCCATGAGTTCAGTTTTAAATCCTTGGGTGTATAATTGACTGACAAAAATTAGATTCCTCTTTAATTGAGGAACATGTCTAACATCTTTGAGAAGTAATTTTGCTCCTCCTTCAAGATGCAAGACAACATCTCCTTTCCCAACAATTTTACATGCTTTGTTATCACCCAAGTATACCTCTCCGAATTCACCTTCTTGATAATTTGTAAATGAATCCGTGAGAGAGGAAGCATGAAAGGAAGCTCCCGAATCAATTACCCATGAATCAAATTTTGTATCACTTGTTAACAAAATTACGATACTCGAATCCTTTTCACAAATTGTGTTTTCTTGACTATCCAATACTTGTTCTTGTGCCTTCTTATATTTTTTGCAAATCCTTCTTAACATGCCCAACCTTCCCACAAAACCAACAACTATTTTGTCTCCCTCTTGATTGTGATCTTCTTGCAGATTGGGACCTCTGATTATTATTAAATCTTCCTCTATATTGGCTTCTTCCTTTATTTTCGGTGCCCACCATTGTGAGAGCATTACCAGAAGATGACTCATCATTCTTTCTCCTCAAATCTTCAAAGAGCAGGGTGGCTGAAACTTCATCAAAAACTAGCTTCTTGGTAGTTGATGCTGAAGTTCTTATGGCTGTCACAAGTCCATCCCAACTATTAGGAAGAGAACATAGCAATAGAACAACCTTATTCTCATAATCTTGTGTCATGCCAACTAAATTTGCTTGGCTAATCAAGGTGTTGAGTTTGTTGAGATGATTTGTCATGACTTCACCTTCCCTCATCTTAAGTTTATATAATTTTTTTATGATGAAGACTTTGTTCACAAAGGATGCTTGTGCATATGTTGAAGCCAATTTATCCCATACATCTTTGGCTATATTTTTGTCTGAAACATTATACGACACATTATCGCCTAATACAAGAAAGATTGTCGCCATGGCTTTTTCATCAAGCTTTCCCCAATCTTCATCCGACATGGCTGTGGGTTTCTTTTCTTTTCCTTCAAGTGCTAGCGAAAGCTCTTTGTTAACTAACAGAGACTTCATTTGAATCTTCCATATCCCATAGTTCTTCCCAGAAAATTTATGAACTCTTATATCTTCCATAATTCTAAAACTAAAATCTTCAACCAATGATTAACCTCGCTCTGATACAAATTGTAGATTTAAATAATTTGGAAATAAAACTAGAAATACAGAATAACAAGAGCAGATTACAAAATACACAGAACATACTTATTTATCGTGGTTCACCACAATAGTGGCTACGTCCACACTGAGAGAAAAATAATTGTATTAATCTCCAAAATTGAATGTTTACAAATGAGATACAAAGACTTATTTATAAGCTCATACTGAGAAGCTAAAAAGACAGGGCACAATAGAAAAAAGTCTGTTGGCCTTCCAATCCCAACAATTGATACACATTTAAAAGAAAAAAAATAAAGTAGTTTAGATAGTAAAGATTAATTTAATTTAAAAGGAGGGTGGAGATTATAAATTTTCAGATCTTCCTTTTATTTAGATTATGATTCCTTGTGAAAATTTTCAATTTCATTTTTTTATTTATATTAAAATAATTTTGATTAAAATAATTTAGAGCATCTAAATATTTATGGGGATATATGATTCCCACATGTAATGAATTTCATGTGTATGAGAATTATAATTTAGATATATGTAATTTTATAAATAAGAGATCTAACACATGTAAATGAAGAGTAGAGATCATTATAGAAATGGATGTATTTTTTTGTCAGAGGATCTTTAGAAAAGAGGGATGGATTTATCAAACACATGCAAAAAGCATTTTGTTGGCCAACACATTGTAGTAAAATAGATTATATTAACTAAATTAATCATTTCTTGAATTATTTAAGTCATTGACTAGATATTTTAATTAGTTTTAGTCTCATAATAACCTAATAAATAATGCAAGATTAAAAAGTAAGATTTTATTTTTAACTTTTTTGAAAATGTTTATGATTGGCTTGTTGAACAAACAACAAGACTAAGAGGGGGTGGGGGTTGGGAGGCGAGAGCGGGGGGTGAATCAGACTTGAGACTTTTAAAAAAAATTTCAATAAAAAACTTATGCTATAGGTTAAGGAAGTTCACTACTCATGATTTGGACTTTGTAGCTAAAGCGCACAACCTTAGGAAAATATACAATGGACATGGTGTTGGCAAGTGATATTTTGGGAGCACTAGGAATCACTTAAGGGTTGTCATTTATGGCAACACTTATGATGGAGTGGTCACATGTAGAGAGTTTTGCTATTGGAGACCCAATCATGAAAATGACTAAGTACAAAATCAAGATAACAGTATACTCTTTTACAGTTTTGGTCAGCGAAGATAATATACAATGTATTATGGGCTGCAAAGATAGTAGAAGACATTTTGGGATATGTAAGACCTTAAGTTAAGGTCACACATGTTTTGGTGATGAGATTAGGAAGATCCAGTGATATGAAGGTATGCGAAGACTGAGAATCAGTGAAATAGGGCATATGAGTAATCACAATGATTGAGGCAATGTTAGTTGGTATGGAAACATGGTAAGTTAGATGGATGGTGTATATTGCTGACACTTCGATAATATAAGGTTGTCGACTCTATGTTGATCATTTGCATTAGTAATTATTATGTTTTGTAATATATTTTGAGAGCCGACTGGATGACAGAATTAATATAAGTATAGAATGTTTTTGTGGAAGCAATAAGTGTGATTGTGATGATGATGTGATGGATGCAAATTTTAGAGTAGAGAGCATATGCGAGATCAATGTTTGATAGAGCTATAACTGGAACTATCTAAGCATACAAGATGCTTTTATTGTTCACTTTTGAAGAACACTTTGTGACAATATTTTGATTGTAAGAGCTATAATCTCACTAACTTTAACAGGGTTTTTGTATACCCCTAACAGGGTTTTGTATTCCTCTAGAAAGGAAATGTACTATGTAATAATCAGCTCCTAACAAGACTAGATCTCCTAACATGGATACTATATTTTAGTGGATAGTTGTGGGTACCATCCCCACTAGGGTTTTCCCTTGGCTAGGGTTTCCTCAAAAACAAATCATGGTGTTATGAGTTATGTGTCAAGTGCATTTATGTTCTTTTCATTTCTACATTAATATGGTTTATTTACAATTGTTTGAAGTTTAAATTGAAGTGTTGTAATACTGATTCACCCCCCCTCTCAATATTACCTAATCCTAACACATGGAATGTTGAGACACATGATCCTGGGACAAGGTAGAAAAGGACTTGGAGACTGAAGTGCATACTACTTGAGGGAAAGATAGAGATAAATCATGAAGGAAATGCATAATATCACCTTGGCTTATAATATTTTCATAAAGAGAGTAAGACCTAGGAGATGGAAGAGGATCTATAGAAGTGCATAAATTTACATGCTTAGCCTCTTGTACCAAGGTGTCTTTAGGAGAAGAAGATCTATCACTATTCTTTAATATGGAATCCCTATTAGGAATATTAATAGTACAAAATCTATCCTCAAAAGACAACCCAAGAGAGGTATTAATGTTTTTCATTTTAATGTCATCATGTTTTAAAAAATCTCTTATACAATCTACATATTCCATGCATTTCCTTACGACTATAATCAATAAACAACATGTAACATGGATAAAAGATAGATGCTACTCCTCTGCTAGGGTTTCATTGTTTCTACTCTTCTCCCATGCTTCTTGTTGTAGTCCCATATGGGTTCTATTTTGGGAGACCCAATGCGGGTCTGCAAATCCTTGTCCCTTCATTTAGGTGTGAATCTCATAGTCCATCTGGGATTAGATCCTTTGGTTTCTAACACTAACACCCTTTTGAATGAAAAAGGGAATATTTCTACTAGTCGTGCTCTAACTCTTGTGTAGAGTCCTTTCTTTAGGAAGAAAAAACCTCTTCATATGTTGACAAGTTGTCAGGTGCAAGTCCACCTAAGATGGGTAAGATTATTTATGAGAAGAAGTACATGGCTTCCTACAAAGTCAATGGTATCACATTCCTTGTCCCTTTTGTGATCTTGAAAGAATCTATGGTTGAGTAGGAAATTTATTTGATTGGTAAATTCCTCTCTTTTAGACTAGCTATTCAAGAGCTAAGAAAGTGGGTTTCTTCCAAATGGAAACTTAAAGGGAGTGTAAAGATTAATGTCCTAGATAATAGTCTCTTCCATTTTAGTTTTGTTAATAAAGAAGACTGTATCTATGCTCTTACTAGTGGCTCATTGACTTATGAGAGAAATCACTATAATATGTAATCTTTCTGTAAGTGAAACTAGGGTTTGATGCCAATAGAGTTCAGAGTGTTTTGGCCACAACTTGGATTTGACTCTTGGGGATGCCTCTAGAGTTTTCAAACTTGAATTCTTCATGAGTATTGTAGAGTCCTTCAACTCTCTCTTGGCAGTGGATAAAATAACTTAGAAAAGGTATACACTTATTTTCACAAGGATCTATCTCAATGTCGTAGTGAACATAGATCTTTCATCCTTCATTAACCTTGAATCAAAGTTTAGATCCCGGGAGAAACACTTAGGGTATGAGATTGCTATAATTTTTTTTCAGATGAAAAAAATAATTGTCACCTTAGGTCAATGTTTGCAGATTCCAAAAACCTAAGAATCAAATACAACTAGTGAATGAGGAAAATAAAGAAGTAAAAGAGGGAGAAGTGGAACTGCAAGAGCCTAAGACTATGAAGGATATGGAAGAAGTGCTTAGATCAAGCAAAAATAAGGGTCTTGATGATATTATTGCTTCAATCTCTAATGCAAGACAAGAAATACTTTTAGACAATAAAAATGGGGAGAAGAAAACATCTTGTTTGGAGAAAATACCCTGGAAGGAGCGATAGATATAGGAACAAAATTGGAATGGAGTAATATGGCTCAATAGAAAACTTGGAATAACATAAGATATCTCAACCATAAAGAGATTTATTAGTAAAATTAGTATTCCCAATCATCAGAATGCAAGATAAACAACAAGCATAAACATCATACATAACGAAGTCAATTTAAGAACATGAATGTGAAAACCATATGAAGTCATTCCTTGGTGTTTTGCTTCTCATGCAATGTGCCCTCTCATAATTGAGCTCATGATTATTGCATCATAAAAATTCAAAGCAATTGTTGTTTTTACAAAATATGAGAAAAGACTCTTTATTTATAAGATTTTAGGGGTTTCAACCAAGAATCCATGATTGAAGGGAGGATTAATTGCGATTAAGGAGTTGTGCTCAGAGTGAGTGAGAGTTCAACTCTTCTTGTCTGCCTTTATTGAGGGATTGATTGATTTTTCAGCAAATAGATTGAAAATATGACTCGAATGGACTCATGAGTTAGCTCATTGCATGGATTAGAAGATTTAATAGATTGAAGATTGAATAGATGGAAGGCTTTGAATTCGACAAATGAGAGTTGTCTGATTGCTAAGGTAGAAGACTGTAGGTTATGGGATAAAAGGCTTTGTCATGTAAATTTTGATATCTTGGTCAGAGTTAGTAAGATGAAGATAGTGAGAGGTTTTCCTAACTTAGTGAAGCTAGACAATGTAATGTGTAAAGAATGTCATCTTGAGAAGTTAACTAGTTTAAGTTTTATAAGTAAAAATTACTCTTCTAAAAGTATCTAAGATCTGGTTCACACTGATCTATGTGGTCCAATGAGCACTCAAAGTTTCTATGGTGAGAGATATTTCATGTTTTTTGTTGATGATTATTCCACAATGATGTGGGTTTTTTTTTCTCAAGGATAAATCAAAAGTTTCTTACATGTTCAAGATCTACAAATCTAGAGTGGAGAAGGAGACCCATAAGATACTAAAATGTCTAAGATTCGACATAGGAGGTGAGTTCATTTCACATGAGTTTATTTCATATTGTGAAAAATAGGGAATTGAAAGACAGATGTCAGCTCCTAGCTCACCCCTATAGTGCCCACCCATATTTTTCTTTTCAGTAATTTTTTTTCACTCTTTTAGGCCACTTTTATGTACATGAATTAATTATTTCAGTAATATTTGGATTATTAGTTTGATTAAATATGAACCTTTGGATAATGTGTTATATCACATGTTTTCAATTAGATGAATATGGTTATTCTCATGTCAATTTAAATTCTTATGATGATGTATATGATATGTTATTCATGATGGTAATTTATATGTTAGGATGTTATTTACATTTATGGTTTTAGTAACCCCATACTTGCATGTGTATGGTTGGCGTGTTTATTTTATATTTCTGTTTGATGTGCTTGATGTGGTTGAGGGACAAAGTCATAGTTACTTCTTGCAAGATTCACACAATCGGCCGATCCCCACCATTGTCTGTTATATATTTATACATGTATGTACATCCTTGTATTTTATGAAGGATTTCAAGTACCGGACATCAACTTCCCTGAATTAGCAGGATGAGCATGCCCAATCGCAATATCTCAAATGGTAAGAGAGGGGAGACAAGATATAGGTCCAAATACAAATCCAAGCCATTATTGTCCTAAATTAAGGGACAAGTTTCTAATTGAGTTTCCTATCTAAATTTGTCAAGGCGAGTTGAATTCGTGAACCCTCCCTTGGTGTTTCTTCATGTTATGGAGTGAGTTGATTTTCAGATTTTTGGAGTAAAGTAGTTTTTCTTGTGTGAATTATTGTGAATTTAAATAATTAAATTAGGAGTAATTATGGGATTTGAATACTTATATTTTAAGAATGTGGAAATATTAGATATAAATTTTTTTTAATTATTAAGGTTAATTAAATATCTGTGTTAATTAAAATTGAATTAAAAGTTTAGATTTGGAAAAAAAAAGGGATTAATTAATTATTAAATCCAATCATAAAATTTAAGGCATAGTTGATTTATTTAATATTTAATTCATTAGTTTGCATAGTTAATTTTGTGCTAAAGTATTTATTGATTAATTAAAAAATTAAAATGCAATTTAAATTGCACATCTGGTTTAGTGAAAATTAAATTAAAATTTAAAGTTAAAGTTGAGTTATGAATTAAAATTGAAAAAATGCATTCTTTTATCATGGTAATTAAAATTAATCACGCATCACAATTGATAAAAACAAGAATTGAGAGTTGAGTTCTATTTTCTGGTTTAGAGTTGCATGTTGAGTTCTTTTTCCTGATTGGAGTTGCATGTACGGTTTTTGTTTGGGGGATTTTTATTATTAGGTATTCTTTTAGCCAGTCTTCACACACAGGTTTTGGAGGAGGCCAACTTTGGATGAAATTTCTTAGATTGTTGAAAGATTAATTTTTAAATCTTAAGAGTATTTTGGATTCGTAGAGTCTTCAATTTGGTCTTGATTATTTTAGATTCTTCTCATGGATTTCAGGTTGGGTTTGAAGAACCTATGTTAATTTTATTTTAAAAATATTATTTGCATTGCGTCTGGAATACTTGTTGAATGTCCACTTTTGTTATTGTTTTATTTTTTTGTTGAATTTGATATTAAAATCTTGTGTGGGAATTTTGAGAGAAACCTCAGATACAAAGTATTTTATGATTAAAAAATTTAGGAATTTGTGCATGTTGAAACCCTAGGTTGTTCTTGGAAATTTCTGCTTGTATTGGTATTAGAAATCCTATTTTGATTTGTATTAAGGATAGATCTTATTTTAAATATTCTCCTTAAATCCTGGAAATTGATTAGATTCAATTTGAGCTCTATATTCATTTGAAAAAAATAAAAAAAATAAAAATTAGTCTCTTGATTTCTTTGAATTTAGACAATTAAAGCGATTGTAATCTTGGTTGCACATAAAATATGTGTATATTTATATCTTCATGTTTCAGATCTTAAAAAAAAGAAAGTTTTATTCTCTACCCCGCATCAGAGAAAATTCTAACAGAAGAAATTATATAGAATAATAATAATAATAATAATAATAATAATAATAATAATAATAATAATAATAATAATAATAAAATACAATTTAAAAGTGGTGGGGCCGCCACCCCCCTTATGAAACCACAAGGCTTGTGGTCTTCTACAAGTGCTTGTGGTAAGACCCATAAGGTGGGGAGGGCTGCCCCCCTACCCCCCACATGCATTTCTTTTAAAAAGATTTTTTAAAAAATTATTTTTTAAAATTAAATAAAATAAAATTACTAATTAATTTTTATTAATTAATGATTATGTTTATTTTTATTATTATTTAATTTATTAATATAATTAAAATAAATATGATATTATTATTTTATTTTAAATTAAAATATTTTATTTTGTCTTCTTCTTATATATATATATATATATATATATATATATATATATATATATATATATATATATATATATATATATATATATATATGGAGTCGAATTGGTTTTCACTGAAGGAAGTAGGCCTTCTTTCAAATATTTGAAGCATGACTTGATGGATTAAAACTTTCACCTAGTCATATCAAATTATTATTGGGGTTTTAAGTTGACTTTTAGGAAGTGTGAACTAGGGGCTCGGGAGAACCTCACTAGAAAGGAGCCCTTGTTGGATAAGCTCACCAATCTTTGGAGGATCTACTGGTGGATTTTGTTTAGACTGAGGAAGGTGCTGAACTGTCACTCCCAGACTTACTGGTGAATCGAATGATGGCGAACTTCTAGCTGTCCCTGGTCGGTCGATTCTTCAATTTTTGACCTACCATTGAAATGGTTAGGAAATGGGTATCTAATCAATGGAAGATCAAGGGTTCTGTCCTAGTTTCAGCTATGCTGGGGGGAATTTTTTTGTTTAAGTTTACCACTCTTGAGGACCTGTCCTGTGTGCTGGCAGGGTCATGGGTTTATGGAAAGCACTTCCTGGCCCTCGCAAAATGGAAACCCAAATTCAATCCAATGACAGACCTAACAAGAACGGCCCCGGTTTGGGTCTACCTCCTTGGCCTCCCTCTTGAGTACTGGGACGAGCAAGTCTTCAGATGGATAGGTGAATCTTTCAGCTCATTCATCACAGTGGACCAGGTGACTTGTTCGAAGTCCAGGCTTGTTTTTGCTAGATTTTGTGTGAATGTTGCTCTGAACAAAACCCTACCCAACTTTATTTTGAAATCTAAACTGGGTAGATGGACCCAAGCTCTGGTGTATGAGAATGCTACCCCGTTCTGCCAGAACTATGATAGTAGAGGCCATTCTAGTGACACTTGCAAGTCCTTCAAGTTGGGACAAAAAAAAGGGAACAAGGACAAAGGAGTGGCTGAGGGTCCTCCCCCCATAGGTGAAGAAGAGAAAGTGGAAACTAGGCCACCCTCGGTGACTAAGGAAATAGAAATTCCAGCTATTGAAGATCCGGCCCTGGAAGAAGGTGAGATCATCCCCCGTGGGAGATGAATGTTGGGTGCCTTGATTTGGGTCCTCCTGAGTCCACAGAGGAACCAGTTCTCCAGCAGGTGGTGGAGCCATTAAAAATCCCCTCGACGCCCCGCCCCCCTGTGGAGGAGATGATGACTAACCCTATTGAGGTAGAACAACCTACCATTGTGGTGGCTCTGGAGGTGCTCTCCCCAAAGCTGAATGCTAAACCCCCCCCAAAGCCTGTGAAGAAGATCCCATCCAGCTCCCTTGATGGTTTGGATGATGATGAAGGGGAATGGAAAATGCAGAGAAAGAAAACCAAGCCTAAAAAAGTTGATGTTGGAATGGAAACACCCAAGGGAAGGCCTTCAGATAGGGCAAGGAGATTGCGAGGGACCATAAGGGATATTGCAACAGGTAAGAAACAAACCTTGGAATCTAGTTTCAAAAGTAAGAAATGAATTGCCTTTCTTGGAATGTGAGGGGATTGAACAACTCCCTTAAGCAAAGTTCTGTCAAACACTACATTTTTTATCTTAAGCTTGATGTTCTATTCCTCCAAGAGGTTAAGATGTTAGCTAGTAATTTCACTACCCTAGCGCCCAATCTTTGGCCGGGTGCTACCTTCCTTTATTCTGAAACTGCTAGGGTGTTAGGTGGTATTGCTACGCTCTGGAACCCCAATAGGATAACTGGTCAGATATCTGCTTCTTCTCCCAAATTCCTTGCTATCACCTTCAGGAAGAATGGTACCAAATGGACTGCTTTCAATATTTATGCTCCTAATACCCAGGTGGGTAGAGCTTCCCTGTGGGTTGATCTTGGCTATCGGCCGAATTAGGACTATTCTATGAATTTCCTACTGGCAGGTGGCTTTAATACCCCTCTTTACCCCTCAGAAAAGTGTGGTGGTCTTGTGGATTACTCAGATAGTATGGGGGAGCTGGCTCATTTTATCTCTTCCACAGGCCTTACTGACCTCACCCTAAAGGGGAACCCCTTCACTTGGTCCAACAATAGGAAAGGTACCCACCTCATCCACGTGGGACTGGATTAGGCCCTGGCCACCTCTTCATGGAACCTTTTCCTAAACTCCTTATCTTCCCTCCCTCGAACTATGTCAGATCATAACCCCCTCCTTCTCAGCTGGCTTGACACCCCTAAGGTCAGCGTGACGCCCTTCAGATTTAAAATTATGTTGTGCTCTCACCCATCCTTTAGGGATCAAGTGAAATTTTGGTGGAAGACTAACATCAGGGGTACTACCATGTTTAGAATAGCCCAGAAGCTTGAAATTATCCAAAGGGGGGTTAAAGGTTGGAGCAAACATAACTTTTGTGACTTTCGCAATGAGAAGATGGAAATGTCTAGAGTCTTAGACTCCCTCAAGGCCCAGCTGGCTGCTAGAAACTACCTGCCCCAGGTTTAGGTGGAGGAGGAGGTCACTAGACACAAGTGGTAGGAAACTCTGAAAAAAGAAGAAATCTACTAGAAGCAGAGATCCAGAGTCCAGTGGCTTGTTGAAGGGGACAAGAACATGACCTTCTTTCATAGGTCTGCCAGCATCCATAAAAGAAGAAATAAAATTGCTGCTATTAAGGATGAAGGAGGGAATGAAGTCAAGGAGAAGGATAAGATCAATCAGGTGGTGGTCAACTACTTTAGGAGACTGTACTCTAATGAGGGTCCAATATGCCCAGACAACATCCAAAACCAACTTCTGGACCACATCCAAAGTGCTATAACACTTAGTGACAATAACATGCTTACGGAGCAAGTCTCTGATGAAGAGGTAAAGAATGCGGTCTTTTCTATGGGAGCTTACAAAGCCCCCGGACCAGACAGATTTCCTCTAGCATTCTTTCAAGAGTATTGGGACATTATGGGGACCGATGTTACCCGGGCTACTAGAGACTTCTTTAGGATTGGGTGCATCCTCAGGCAGCATAATAAAACCTACATTGTGCTAGTTCTGTTAGCACCTAGAAAATTTTTCATGGCTCTAGCAATTTTCTCCTGGTCTCTGCAGTCATTTTTGTGTCCCTGGCCTTGAAACCCTTGCAAATATTCAAAAATCTAGCCGTTGGGTCCTTAAATTAAAAATACCCTGGCCCTATTCTAATGTTGCATTACCTTTTTAGGGTGACTTAAACTTTAAATCTGCATGTGCTAATTAAAATGACCAACTTTACTGTCTTTGTGGTTAGGTTTCATGTGTTGGTGGGGTCCCCTTTAATACTTCCTAAGTCATCAAGTTTAATCTTTCCTAAGTTCCCAGCGCCCAGTGATTTAATTTTTCCTAAGTCTGATTGCTTAATATTTCCTATGTTTCGGCCTTAATTTTTCATGGGCCTAGGCTCTCTAACACCATCTCCATCCGATGGTGGGTGTATCTTCTCATGAGATGTGTCAGAGGCTTGTGAACTTAAGATGACCATTGATTCATTTCCATGACATAACCCTTTCAATGCAGGCGGGTCCACTGCTAGGTAGGCTCACATGGCGGTCTATCATTCATCAAAATATCCTATAAGCACGATGGGCCTGGTACCTCAATCAAATGATTCTTGATCAACGGTGGGTGCTTGATCTCATGGAATCTTCCAAGCCTTTAAGATCTTGTGCCATCCATCTGATCTTCCAGATGGCTTAATCTTCTTAGTGGGACCGTTTGCCAGGTATATCTGAATTGTTTAATTCCTATTGGTCGATGTGGATGATGCGGCAGAGTGGAGTCAATTTGTCAGTCACTTGATGATCTGGTGGTTGTAGCATGATCGCAAAGAATATTTTTCCCCTTCACGATCATGCGACAGCCGTTGATTTGGAATCTAGCGTCAGGTTGTTAGTGGGACCTAGTTTCTAGATGCATCAAAGGGTCCTAACATCTACAGAAGATCGATGATGGGCGTAAGTTCTCATGGGTTTTGTCAGAGGCTTGAGATCTTATGTTGGTCATTGATCTTACTTTCCTCAGAAGTGATAAAGTGATGTGGGTCCACTGCCATGTTGGCATAGTTGGTGTTCTCTCATTGGTCGGTGTGTTGCTGAGAAGGATCTTGTCAGTGGGGTCACTGAGAAGGCTTTTCAATCTATGATCAGTACATGATCTCAAGGAATATTCCTACCCCATGAGATCAGGTGCCATCCGTTGATCTTACATCTTACTTGGATGTGTCAGTGGGTCCTGTGTCAGGGGTGACCAAGCATAAGCCATGAATGACATAACAACATGTGGCACAAGCGGGCCTAGGTGGGGTCATGCGGTCCTGATAAATGTGTTTAGCGGCTGACAAATTTATAAAGGCCTCACTCATTCCCGAAGAAAGATGACAGTTCTCTAAATGTTTTAGTGGTTCAGTGAGCCAGCATTCGCATAATCACTAAACTATCTAGCGGAGATGTAAAGTATCCTGTGACCTGGCAGAGGCCTTTGTCACCAGGTCGCTAAATTTGACTGGGGCCCTTTTAAGAGATAAGTCATAAAGACCGTGAAAAGGAGAGATCTAACGGTCAGGTTATAAAGTTGATTTCAAATATCGACTGCCGATTTGCTGAAGGTGCCATCAAGTAGCCATTTGATTTCAAATTCAAATTTTTGAAGGGTTTTCTGTGACCAGAAGGACTAGAATTCAATTCAGAAGTGACTGGTCTTGGTGAGAGATGATCTGTTTGCCATTGCAGTGTGGTCCAGGGTGTTGACTGATCATTTGCAAGGTTTGTACTATGAGGTTTTATGCTCAAGGCATGTTGCAGGGTTGACATTTTGAGTGTTGTTCATGATTCTTAGTACCTTCATAGAGAAATTTTCATGATTGAGGATCATTCCAGGATTTTCTTTCTCCTGGTTGCCTAGGTTTCCACCCCTATAATAACTTTTTGACCGTTTCTAGTTGGTTGGGTGGTTGAAACCCTAACCCTAGTTGTCTGAAGCTTGTTGCATCCTAGCCTGTTTAGGACTCCAAGGCTACTAGTGGTATAAGTAGTGAAATGCTTTATTTTGTAAGGGTTCCTTCTTGTGCAAATTTTTTAGGAGAACTGGTTCCACGAAGGGTCATCTTCCTGTAGATTTTCTCTACTTCCCTGTATATAGAGTGTTCTTCCTTCCTTTGTTGGCTCAGAAAATATGATATGTATTGTAATTAATTTGTCTTATGTATGAGGATTCAGTATATTCTTACTGTTACTAAGCTATCTCCATTTGAATTCTAAATTCATTAATCATACATCAAGAGTGTTTGATTTTTCTGTTTGCATTGCCTGTGTGTTTTCAAGTGGAGTTGTCTTCGCAGAGATAATTGGTTTAGGATTAGTTTTCATGTATGTATGAGCTGAGGTATCAAAGATATGTCATGCTTGTCTTCCAGTGGATGCTGGTTAATGTATTATCTACTTATAGGTCTCTTCTAAGGGGAGGGTTAAAATCCTTTGAATGGGTAATAACATACTTGGATACACAAGTGGGTTGTTAAAGTGAGGTTTGGTCATGGTGTGTGATTGATGTTAGGCATCAACACATTGAGTACATTGTCTTCTTATTTCATAGTTGTTTATTACAATAGGGTATTTGACTCTGTGGCCCATTGGACAAGGCACTAGTCTATCAGGGACTTAGGACATCTCAGGGGTCCTTCAACCCATCTTTCAATCATTTACTTTCAGTTCCACCCTTTCCCTTTCATGTTGTTAGTATAAGTCTCTGGTTTTCATACCCATTCTATGCAAGTAGGGCTATTGCATTAAGAATTGCTTTCATTGGGGTACAGGATACCTATAAGGGTTTGAAGACTATTCCACAATAATCTATCTGGAGGCCTATTGTTTATCATGAGGTGTCCTGAGTGTGCAGATAAGGAAATACCCACCTGAATGATGTGGAGCTCAAAGAAGAAGGAGGATGTTCTCTATCCTCATCAATTGGTTCTAATTTCTTGTCAAATTTGAGTGCCTAATTTGAGGATCAAGCCCATTTTTTGATTCAAGTTTGGTCCTGCAAGAAAAAGTTACCAACAAAATGGTGACTCTATTGGGGAGACCATTGGAAAGAGTCAGATAAAAAAACAAAGCATTTGCTAAAATCTTCTCACTGAGTGTTGAGTGGTGACTCTATTTTCTCTATTTGATCAGTGCATTTTCTGATAAACAGTGCATGTTTACTTGGTGGAGTTTTGTGTTGATTGGAAGAGGTACAAAGAAAGGTAATAATTTTTCCTCTTCAAGGAGGTGGCGACTCTACAAGCAAAGAACTTGATGGAGCTGCAAGATGAGTTCTAGATCTGCCCTGCCTTCCAATCAACAAAGTCTTCTGCTACAAAACTCTTAGGTATTTCTCAAAGATCTGAAATGTTTCCTTATTAAGTGATCAAGCACTAAGAAAAAGAATAAAATGTGAAGAATATAGGAAAGGTTCAGTGACAAAAGAAGATTAGTTTCAAGTATACATTTCTTGTCATTAGTCTTGAAGATTTTCAAGTGGGTGTGCAAAGCTGCAACTAGTGATGGATGTTCACAGAGTTTCTTTTGTCAGAGGATATGTGCCATTTTGTTATGATGGCATACCTAGTTTCCTTAATAAGATCCTTGATGGAGTCAGCGGATATTTACCAAAGTGTGATAGGGATCAGCACCAGTGAGCAAGGAGACATGTTCAATGCTTTGTTGATGTAATGTGTGATTTTGATGTGTGCCATGAAGACCTATGGATGAAATTGTTTGTTCAAACTCTAGAATGTGATGCTAGAGAATGGTTCTCTTTTCTACCAGCATGTTCAATTTCATCTTGGAGTGAGATGCATTTGGCCTTCATGGAGCAATTTGGAGAAAGGATGAGCATATTTGATTCCTATGATAAGTTTTTAAAGATTCATATTGAGAATGATGAACTTGTTCCTCATTTCAATATCAGATTTGCTAAAGTATTGAATGATATCCCTGAAAATTATAGACCCAATGATCAAGTATGTATGAATGTCTACTTTGATGTATTTGGTAAGAAAATGAACTACTTGCTGAGGGATAAGGAGCCTAGGTCGTTATATTAGGCATTTGTAACTGCAATGGACATTGAGAAAAATTTGAAATATGGATTGACCAGAGGTCATTTTTCCATGAGTGTCTACTGGTATAATAAATGTGAAAAAAGAGAAGAATGTAGTGTTGATACCACAGCTCCAAATCGGTGTATCAACACTTCTGCTGTAGTTTGTAATCAAGTTGAAATGTCAAATCAAGATATGTCTATAAATGTTGTTGAGTCTTTTTCTACTGATGAGATATGTGTTAAGGATGCTACATCAGTAAGATATATTCCAGACCTTGGTAGAATTGAGTAGTGTGATGGTGTTTTGAGTTGTAAATTTGCCACTATAGTCAATTCTTGTAATTTTGATTATGAGCATGATTTTGCTTATGTTCCTAGGCATGAGGCTGCTACTTCTATGTCTCAGTGTTATATAGATGAGGAAGCTGAAAATTATGTCTCTAATGATGAGTTTGACATTGATGCACAAGGTGAGGAATGTCATTCACAGATATGTCAATCACAGTCAGAGGAACATAGTGCTGAAAGTGGTTATTCAGGTGAGAGTGATGAAGGCAATGATGTTGAGGTGTCTTCATATGAGTCAGATGCAACATGGGAGGAAGAAAGTAATGATGGAAGTGAACATTTCTTTATCAGTGAAGGTATGTTTTCATTTTATGAATCTGAAAATGAGTGTGCATCTCAATTTGTACATTATACAAATTTGCTTGAGTATGAAGATGTTGAGGGTGTTTTGTCCTCAAAGTTTGAAGATAAAGAAATGGTAATTCAATATGATATTAGTGAGGATGAACATGAAGGTTTGAGTTTAAGGTTATCTAACGGTCCTACATTGGATGATGAGGTTGCAACATATAACAGAGAGTTTAGGAGTGAACCATGGTTTTGCTATGATGGTTTTCCTAAACAAGATAATGAAGAAGATATAATTGTGGACACTATATGTTGGGTAGGTGATCTTGACTGTGAATCTTCATGTTGTTATGACTTTTCTTCATATGTTGTAAGTCTCCATGAGGTTGAAATGGGTAGTGAGTTTGAACTATTTTCTAATACTTTATATGATGAGGACTATGATGATGTTCAACCCATTTTCTGTCCTAATGTGCAACAAGGAGTATTACATGGAATTATCAATCCATTGTTTGAAGAACACATGGAGGTCTCAAATGTAGTAGATTTTGATGATGATGTCATGTGTAAGTATAAATGTGATTATTCTCTTGAACTCCCACCAGCTACACCTGTGGATATGCAAAGTCAAGGTATGAATGAAGATTTCTATCAAATAAAATATGTGACTTTTGCATTTCAGATTGATGGAATACATGAATCAGTAGAGAAAGAATAGTTTCAATTTGATGATAGTATTCATGAGAATGCTGATTTTTACTTCCATAGTGAGAAAGATGATGAAAATGCTTCAGATTTTTACTTGCACTATGGGAATGAAGACAAAATTTTTGTTTTGCCTGATGGATTGATTAAAATTATTGATATGCCTGGTGAAACAAATGGGAATAAAGTATCCAGTTTACCTCAACAAGAAGGAAATGAAAACCAAATTTTTGATAGGGGCAAAGATTGGTGCAAGTTTTAAGGTTTCAGGCTTTTTGTAAAAAATGTGTACACTTTGTATATAGTTTCCTTTCCTATTTTCCCTGGTTTGTTCCCTATGTTTTTTGAGATCTCTGTGCCCCTTTTCCGATAGGTGGTTTTCTTTTTCCAAAGATCTGGTTTCTTGCCATGCCTATAGGAGGCATGCATCTCCAACTAGAGTCACTGTTAGCACCTAGAAAAAATTTCATGGCTCTAGCAATTTTCTCCTAGTCTCTGCAGTCATTTTTGTGTCCCTGGCCTTGAAACCTTTGCAAATATTCAAAAATCTAGCCGTTGGGTCCTAAAATTAAAAATACCCTGGCCTTGTTCTAATGTTGCATTACCTTTTTAGGGTGACTTAAACTTTAAATCTGCATGTGCTAATTAAAATGACCAACTTTATTGTCTTTGCGGTTAGGTTTCATGTGTCGGCAGGGTCCCCTTTAATACTTCCTAAGTCATCGAGTTTAATCTTTCCTAAGTTCCCAGTGCCTAGTGATTTAATTTTTCCTAAGTCTGACTGCTTAATATTTCCTATGTTTTGGCCTTAATTTTTCATGGGCCCAGGCTCTCTGACATGATCTCCATCTAACGGTGGGCGTATCTTCTCATGAGATGTGTTAGAGGCTTGCGAACTTAAGACAACCATTGATTCATTTCCATGACGTAACCCTTTCAGTGTAGGTGGGTCCACTACTAGGTAGGCTCACATGGCAGTCTATCATTCATTGAAATATCCTTTAAGCATGGTGGGCCTGGTACCTCAATCAGATGATTCTTGATCAACGGCGGGCACTTGATCTCATGGAATCTTCCAAGCCTTTAAGATCTTACGCCAGCTGTCCAATCTACCAGATGGCTTAATGTTCTCAGTGGGACCGTTTGCCAGGTATATCTGAATTGTTTAATTTCTATTGGTCGACATGGATGATGCGGTAGAGTGGGGTCAAGTTGTCAGTCACCTGATGATCTGGTGGTTGTCGCATGATCGCAAGGAATATTCTTCCCCTTCACAATCATGTGACAGCTATCGATTTGGAATCTAGCATCAGGTTGTGAGTGGGACATAGTTTCTAGATGTGTCAGAGGGTCCTGAAATCTACAGAAGATCAATGATGTGTGTAAGTTCTCATGGGTTTTGTCAGAGGCTTGAGATCTTACGCTGGCTGTCGATCTTACTTTCCTCAGAAGTGATAAAGTGACGTGGGTCCACTACCATGTTGGCATAGTTGGTGTTCTCTCATTGGTCGGTGTGTTGCTAAGAAGGATCTTGTCAGTGGGGTCACTGAGAAGGCTTTTCAATCTATGGTCGGTGCTTGATCTCAAGGAATATTCCTACCCCGTGAGATCATGTGCCATCCATTGATCTCGCATCTTTCTTGGATGTTTCAGTGGGTCCTCTGTCAGGGGTGACCAAGCATAAGCCACGAATGACATAATGACATTTGGCACAAGTAGGCCCAAGTGGGGTCTGGTGGTCCTGATAAATGTGTTTAGCGGTTGACAAATTTATAAAGGCCTCACTCATTCGTGAAGAAAGACGGCAGTTCTCTAAATGTTTTAGCGATTCAGCGAACAAGCGTTCGCGTAATCGCTAAACTATCTGGTGGAGATGTAAAGTATCCTGTGACCTGGTAGAGGCCTTTGTCACCAGTTCGCTAAATTTAACTAGGGCCCTTTTAAGAGATAAGTCATAAAGATCATGAAAAGGAGAGATCTAACGGTTAGGTTATAAAGTTGATTTCAAATATCAACTGCCAATTTGTTGAAGGTGCCATAAAGTAGCCGTTTGATTTCAAATTCAAATTTTTGAAGGGTTTTCTGCAACCAGAAGGACTAGAATTCAATGCAGAAGTGACTGGTGTTGATGAGAAATGATTTGTTTGCCATTCCAGTGTGGTCCAGGGTGTTGAGTGATCATTTGTAGGGTTTTTACTATGTGAGTTTGTGCTCAAGGCATGTTGCAAGGTTGACATTTTGAGCATTGTTCATGATTCTCAGTACCTTCACAGAAAAATTTTCATGATTGAGGATCATTCCAGGATTTTCTTTCTCCTAGTTGCCTAGGTTTCCACCCTTGTAATAACTTTTTGACCGTTTCCAATTGGTTGGGTGGTTGAAACCCTAACCCTAGCTGTCTGAAGCTTGTTGCATCCTAGCCTGTTTAGGATTCCAAGGCAGCTAGTGGTATAAGTAGTGAAATGCTTTATTTTGTAAGGGTTCCTTCTTGTGCAAATTTTTGAGGAGAACTAATTCCATGAAGGGTCCTTTTCTTGTAGATTTTCTCTACTTCCCTGTATATAGAGTGTTCTTCCTTCCTTTGTTGGCTCAGAGAATATGATATGTATTGTAATTAATTTGTCTTATGTATGAGGATTCAATATATTCTTACTGTTACTAAGCTATCTCCATTTGAATTCTAAATTCATTAATCATACATCAAGGGTGTTTGATTTTTCCATTTGCATTGCCTATGTGTTTGCAAGTGGAGTTGTCTTTGTAGAGATAATTGGTTTAGGATTAGTTTTCATGTATGTATGAGCTGAGGTATTGAAGATATGTCATGCTTGTCTTCCAGTGGATGCTGGTTAATGTATTATCTACTTATAGGTCTCTTCTAAGGGGAGGGTTAAAATCCTTTGAATGGGTAATAACATACATGGATACACAAGTGGGTTGTTAAAGTGAGGTTTGGTCATGGTGTATGATTGATGTTAGGCATCAAAACATTGAGTACATTATCTTCTTGTTCCATAGCTATTTATTACAATAGGGTATTTGACTCTATGGCCCATTGGACAAGGCACTGGTCTATCAAGGACTTAGGACATCTCAGGGGTCCTTCAACCCATCTTCCAATCATTTACTTTCAGTTCCACCCTTTCCCTTTCATGTTGTTAGTATAGGTCTTTGGTTTTCATACCCATTCTATGCAAGTAGGGCTATTGCATTAAGAATTGCTTTCATTGGGGTATAGGATACCTATAGGGGTTTGAAGACTATTCCACAATAATCTATCTATAGGCCTATTGTTTATCATGAGGTTTCTTGAGTGTGCAGATAAGGCAACACCCGCTTGAGTGATGTGGAGCTCAAAGAAGAAGGAGGATGTTCTTTATCCTCATCAATTGGTTCTTTTTTCTTGCCAAACTTGAGTGCCTAATTTGAGGATCAAGCCCACCTTTTGATTCAAGTTTGGTCCTGCAAGAAAAAGCTACCAATAGGTTCCAAAGCATGACAATCCTACCACTATGCTAGATTTCAGGCCCATCAGCCTGTGCAATACCTTTTACAAGATCCTTACCAAGATCCTGGTGGGCAGAATCAAGCCTCTACTGGCCAAGATTATCAACACTACTCAGAAAGGTTTTGTGCTGGGTAGACAGATCCTGGATGTGGCCATTGCCACCCATGAAATCATCCATTCTATGGACAGAAGCAATGCTCCAGGTATGGCATTTAAATTGGATATCTCCAAAGCTTATGAAAAAGTTAATTGGTCATTTCTGATTAAAATTCTTGCTAAAATGGGGTTTAATGATAGGGTTATCCAGATTATCCAAGAATGTACTCAAACTGTTAGCCTCTCTGTTTTGGTCAATGGCTCCCTTGGTGATTATTTTAAACCTGAGAAGGGTCTTAGATAGGGAGACCCCCTCTCCTCCTACCTCTTTATTATGGTGGCTGATATGCTTAGTAGGAATCTTTGCATGCTAGCTGCAATGGAAGCATAAAAGGAGTCAAACCTGCTTCTACCCTTCCTCTGGTGGTGTTAGAATATTTTGTGGATGACACCTTCCTCTTTGGGTATTCTTCTATGATTGAGGCCAGGCAGTGGAAAAAAATCCTGGAAATTTATGCTTGGGCTTCTGGACAGTGTATCAACTATCAAAAGAGCAGGTTGTTCTTCTTCAATACCCCCATGGAGCTACAAAATAAGGTGCTTCAAATCCTTGGTTGTCTGGTGGCTTCACTCCCTTCTACCTACCTTAGCCTCCCCCTTATGGTTAAAGAGGTGTCCCAGCAAGATTTCTAGAATTCCATCCTTGAAAGAACCCAGAGGAAACTTGCTGGCTAGAAGGGGAATTTTTTAAGTAATGCTGGCAAACTTCAGCTTGTGGCCTCCACACTCCAAGGGATCCCTGTTTACTTCCTATCCCTCTTTAAAATTAGAGGCTACATGATAGACAAACTTGAAAGGATTCAGAGAACCTTTCTATGGGAAGGATCTGAAGAGAAGAAAAGGATCTCTCTTGTGAATTGGGACACTGTCTACCTCTCGAAAAGAATGGGTGGCTTGGGGCTAAGAAAAATTGGGCTGATGAATAAAGCCCTTACCACGAAAGTGGCTTGGAAGCTTATAGAAGGGAAGGAAGATTGGTGCAGACTTATGGAAGCCAAGTATCTCCAAGGCCAACCCTATAGGTGGATGTTCCATGAGGGCGATCTCCCTAGTGGATCCAAACTCTGGATGAACATATGTAAATGTAAGACCCTTCTATCTAAAGGAGCTTTCTGGCAAATTGGAAATGGGAGATCTATCAGATTTTGGAATGACCACTAGATTGTGAACCAACCTAACCTAGGCTACAGATTCAAACCTCTTATGGACTACCTCAAACCTATCATGAGTAATAGAGTCTCCAACTATATCACTGGTAGGGATTGGGAGGATATACCTAATCGGTTAAGGAACAGACTGGACCTACAACACTTAGCCAAGGATCTCATGGAAATTATGGCTAATGTTAGAATTTTGGGGCTTGAGGACTCTATTATCTGGGCCCCCACCCAGGTTGGTACCTTCTTTGTTAAATATGCTTACAATCTACTTCTAAAGGAGGAGAGTAACCCAGGGGATTGGAAGAAGGTGTGGATTCCCTAGCTCACACCGAAAATAAATTTTTTCTGGTGGACTTTAATGAATGGTAAGGTCCTAACCCAGGATAACCTAATAAAGAGGGGCATCCCCATGGCGAACAGATGTATCCTATGTAAGGAGGAGGAAATGGTGAACCACTTGTTCATCCACTGTGATTATGCCTCTATAATATGGCAAGAGGTTATAATTAAATTGCGTATTTCATGGGCCTTGGACCAAGAAATGCATCAATTTAACAACTAGAATTCCCCCTCCAATCACCTGCTTCTCCAACTCCTCTGGCATATGCTACCCCCTCACATCTGCTGGGCCATTTGGAAGGAAAGGAAAAAGAGGATCATCAGAGAAGAGAGTAACCATTATGAGATATGCCTCCATATTGGTACTAAGCTCTTGTGTGAGAATGCCAGGATGGCTAAATGGAAGCTTCCTCCATGTCCTCCTTCTACTTGGGAAGTGAGAATTGTTGATAGATGGAACATCCTTGATGGGTTTTCCAGGTTTGACGATACTAAAAAGATAGCTAGAAAAGCTACCAGATGGGCTGCCCCCCCAGAGGATGGACTAAATTAAACTTTGATGGGGCAGAAAATAATATGAGCCAAGGAGGGGGTGGTGTTCTGAGAGATCACAGAGGTGATTGCCTGCTAGCTTATGCTGGGCCCATCAATAACTGTACTGTCACCCAGGCAAAAGGAACGACCCTTCTCTGGGGGATTAAATTAGCAAAACAAATTAACGTCACGTAGCTGGAAATCAAGAGGGATTCTAAAGTGGTTGTTAAGGATATCAAAAGTGGTGCTAGTGCAGGGTGGCAGGCTAGACCCATTATTATGGAGATCGGTGAGCTGATTAATAGCTTCCAAAGCACCACTATAGCCCACACATACAAAGAAGGGAATTTGGTTGCTAACTTAATGGTAGCAATGGGCCTAAAACAAACCAAAATCAATAGTTGGAGGGTGGTTAGTGATTTACCTCTAGTGCCTCAGCAAATCATTGGGGGAGAAATGAATATCAATGTTTAAATATGCCACACCATCTTATTCATTGTGAATCCTTACTAGATGACATGCTAGTGTGTTCCGATGATTTTTGTGATTATGGAAAGGAGAACCCAAATTCCCATAAAGAATTATAGTTAAACTTTAAACATGTGGAGTAGGTGATGTTTGAATCAGAAGGCTTATTTGGCTAATGAGGACAACAAGTGTGTCCCTAGTATTATTACTATTAATGGCACCTGGAGATCCATTAGATCTGGTGGTACGGAGCCTATTTTCCAAAAAATTTCTTAAAGCCAGCATTTTAAGTATAAACCTTCCTCGGAAAGGCTTTGCAAAAAAAAGGGTTTTTTAAGTTCTGCAAAAACACTCGACTCTTTGTTTTCGAGGATATTCTGGCACAGGAGGGACTAAAATTTGAAATGGGAGGCAACACTCTCCACATTGAGCCTGATAAAATTGATGAGGCCTTCACCTCTGATGCACTGGTGACACATTATTGTAAGGAGAGTGACATTTGGGGTTTTATGGAGAGAATGAAGGGTGGGCATGACGAATGAATCTCCAAACAGTTCATGTCATCCTGGAACAACATGAGTGTCTCTGTTGGAGGCATCCACTTTCAACTAAATGAGGAGGTCATAGCCAAGGTGACTGGGATTTCTATGATGGGGAGAAAATAAAAAAAAAATAGTCAAACTCCTGACCCTACCAGCCTCAACCAATTTTTCAATGACAGAGAGCTGCCGGTGAAAAAGTAGAGGGGCTTCAATAGGGAGGTGCTGCCTGATTTCTAGCCAAAAATCTACCTCATAGTGATGAAATACTTCATGTTGGAAGGTAAGTTTACTATTTTTTACTACTACCACTTACCATTCCTAAACCATATTAGAAACAAGGATTTAATTACCATCCCTTGCTATCTTCTGCACTCCATAGAAAGTAATATACTTGATATTAAGGATAACTCGGATAAGCCTATACCTATCCTCCATTAGGGCCTCCTTCTCTACATTTACCTATTCCACAAAGCTATCTTCCCGGCACCCCAACCCCCCTGATTATCTAGGAGATACCCCAAGAGGATTCCCCACCCAAAACTGAAAATCCCACCCAGTCCTCCTCCTAGTCCATCTGTGTCATCCAAGAGCCTGAGCTGGGTGCTAAAGAGGGCAGGAACCTCAAAAAATGTGTCAAAAACCCATTCAATAGGAAGGATGGCTAGGAGGTGTCTTATGTCTCTGAGTCTGAGGAAATTAAAGATAGGAAGGAGGATGACAGTACTTCTGAGACCGAATGTAGGCCCAAAAAAAAGAAAGTAATGGAGAGCCAAGTTAGTCTAGAGGTGGATTTGAGTGGCTCGGGTCGCAAGAGGTCAAACAGACTTACCAAGGAGCAATGTAAAACTAGGCTACTGGAAATGGTATCTAACTAACATTCAATGACTGAAAAAGACTCCCAAACCACTAAGTCCATGAATGATTCCTTGGATGATTATATGAGTCCCCCTAGGACTAGTAACAACCCTGTTCCCGACCCCAAGCATGCCATGGAAACCCCCAATATTCCTACCCCACCCCTAAGTCCTACTCAAGATCCCCAGGATAAGCCCCCTACATCTTTTTACAATACCGAGGCCCTAGAGGACAATTTCAAAGGTACTCTTAAAAGGAGGTTTGTGAACTTGGACAAAGATATTGCGGAGATCAAGAAAAATATGTAGGAGCTGATGAACCAATGCATGTTGACCAACAAATTTGGCCTGAAGTTTATGCATGCTTCAGCTACAACTCTCTATCATGTGCAGGAAAAGCTAGCAGGTGGTACTCTGGAAGTGAATGAGAACAACAAGGATCTTTTCCTATTTCTGCAGGAAGAATGGGCAAGGACCCTGCTGTCTAAGCAATTGGGTGGCAAAAATTAATTCTGGTTCCCATGTGCCGGTTAATTTTGACTGGGCCTAGCCCTAGGATCCCCTATTTTGTGGTTGGGGTTAATGTTAGTTTTTATAGCTTTCTGTTCAACCCTGTGTGGCTTTTAACTGATACTTTACATGCTACTGCTTGGTCTAGATACTCTGTTTTAATTCGGTAGATTTGTATTGTGGTTTATGTTTTTGATAGGGGTAGATTTAGATTGGTGATTATATTGTTAAATTGTTATATCTGCTTTGACTGGTTACTTTAATGTGCTACTAGTCCTTTGTTCTTCAGACCAGGACCCTCTTGCTACTTTATCTATCAAAAACTAGGTTCTCGGGATGTGTTCTTTGTTATGTTATGTGTACTCTTTATATGCTTTACAACCCTAATTATTTTTAATCAATAATGGTTATTTAAATGGTTTATGTGGATACTTGGAGAGTGATTTTGTCATATTATAGTTTGAGGATTAGTGCATGTTCCTTATTCATTGAGTGATGAAATCTGTACTTTACATATACACTCTCTTTTCTCATTAACTCTTGTGTACACCAATGTATGGTCATCGCATGGCTTCCACCTGAGAGTAAGTTATATGTGGCAAATATACCATCTAGAAGAATGACCAAAAGCATGCCTGATGTCATCCCCTTTTCATTAATGTTGAAGTATGTCTGACCCTCATATAATTCTCTTGCTCTGTCATGCTATTTTATCTAGTTGGATCAATCTATGTAGGTCATGCAATTATGTCAGGATTTTATTTGGAAGCATAGCCTTGGGCTCTGTTCCATCACACCCGAAATTAGATAAATAGTTTTCAATCTTTTTTCCTTCCCTTAGAGTATGGGAAAAATATACTTCTGAGAATGTGTCTAATATGCGCCAAATTTGTTTAAGGATATACACAATCTTCCAGTTGTGAGACTCCCTCTTAATGCAAGAATTTATTATTACCATCGAATCACCTTCAACATGAATTTTGGTGAATCCTCCCTATTTTTCCAAAACAAGACCAGAAAACATTGCATGAGCTTTAGTGGTATTGATTATCTCTGGTGGTATTGGTGACGCAGATATTGCCAGTAAGTTGCCCTGAGAATTTCTTATACAAGCACCTATACTTGAACTCCCTGGATTACAACAAGAAGCTCCATCAAAATTTATTTTCACTAAGTCTCATTCTGGAGGAATCCACTTAACTGTTGCTTGGTCTAGTTGTGTTGAATCCATCTTATGGGATCCCCTCCCAGTTGGACTGTTAAGCATTTTCTAATTTCTCATAACTACACTATCCCAATATGAAATCACTGGATAGCAACCAAATCTCTGTATGCTAGAATTTACCACCTTTGAAATTGATCTCTCAATACCATCTATCACTGAATTGATTTTGGAAGTTTCATTTCTAAATATACGTTTATTTCTTTCCCTCCAAATTGCCCATAGTACCAAAGCTGGTATATATTTCCAAATGTTTGCAAATAATGAGTTCGGGTAAAGTATTAGCCAGGAATGAAAAACATCCTAGAGCTTATTTGGTAAAGGAGTGGAATAGTTAAGCTTATTAATTAATGACAAAAAGCCAACACTTATGTGCAAATGTGCATTGTAGGAGTAAGTGATCAACATTTTTGATATATTCATCACACATTAGGAAATTAAATGGTTGTGCAATGCGGAATTTTCTAATCTATCACTACTTAGGATCCTATTTTTTAGTGCAAGCCATGCAAAACAACCTGCTTTAGGGAGAACCACTTGATTCCAAAAAAATGAGCATGCTCGAGAGGGAACCTTGTTACAATCAAGATGCTGAATAATTCCATATCCCTCCTTAATAGAATATTTCCATCCTTGGTAGGAGCCCAAAATAAAATTTCTTCTTTAGCTGACAGGTAAACATCTCTGGATGAAAATATACTACACAACACATCCTTTTGTTGTCGAGTAAGATTCATATCCTCTAGATCTTTCCATATGACTTTTCCTAAAAAAATGTGGACATCTGCAACATAGTTAATGATTTGAGTGCCCCGTATAATTTTTGAAGCTATTATTACATCTTGTTGAATCATTGGGGATAGTAGGACAGGGAGCCCATTCCACGAATCTCTCCAAAATTTGATATTTGTCCCACTATTGACTTCTGATGACATGTGCTTGAATACA
Source organism: Chamaecyparis obtusa (assembly GCA_027943335.1). Lineage (NCBI taxonomy): Eukaryota > Viridiplantae > Streptophyta > Pinopsida > Cupressales > Cupressaceae > Chamaecyparis > Chamaecyparis obtusa. The sequence continues at coordinate 112,301 of BSBK01009571.1, read as the reverse complement.
ATATCTCTTGAATTCATCATAAAGTTCCAAATTAAAGATCCATTAGGAGGATTAGCAATAGAAAGAATACACGCAAAGGGTTTTGGTTATCAAGATACTTTTGTTGTATAATTTGACACCACTTGTTTTGTGGTTTGGTGTTCATTTTCCATACTAGCTTGGCCCTAAATGCTTTGTTCCTTTTACCCAAATCATGAACACCTGCACCTCCAAGGCCCTTTACATGAGCCATATCATCTAAGGATATAAGGGGGATCTTTTTCTCATTGTTCATATTTCCTGACCATAGAAAGTCCCTAATTAATTTTTGAATTTTTTGAATAACTATGGGAGGAGCCTTTAGATCTGCAAGGTAATAATTAGGAATTTCTGAGAGTATTTCTTTAATGAGTAGAATTCTACCTGATAATGAGAGCCATCTATCTTTCCATGCTACTACTCTATTCTTAATCCTATCAATAACTAAGGTCCAATATCTTGACTTGTTTGTTCCCACAAAAAAGGGAATACTGAGGCATGTTGACGGTAACGATTCAACTAAAAACTCCAAAATTTGAGCAATATTGTTTGAAATGATGTGATTTAAATTAAAGAAAGAGATTTGTGACTTTGAGCATTTATTTTCTAACCTGAGGTGGTTGAATATAATTCCAGAGTTCCTTTGATCTGTCTCACTTCTTTGACATGTGAAATACCAAATAATAGAGTGTCATCTACAAATAGGGAATGTGTGATTGAGATGTTAGTTCCTCCAATATGTGCCCCTGTCCATTGTCAAAGAGAATTTTGTCTCTGGATTGTCCTACTAAGTGCTTTAGCCATTATGATGAATAATATTGGTGACAATGGGTCACCCTACCTAATCCCCTGCTTGGAAGAGAAAAAGCATGTTGGGAATCCATTGATAATGACAGAGAACCATGCTCCTAAAATAAAAGCTTTAATCCATTTGCACCAGTGTTTTGAAAAGCCAAACTTATGAAAGACTTGGAAGAGAAAGTCCCAACACACTCTATCACAAGCCTTCATCATATCAAGTTTAATGAAAAAATTAGATGTCTGATCACTATTCATGGAGTGAAGTACTTCATGGGAAACTAGTGCACCTTTCATGGTATCTCATCCTAGGAAAAAAAGCTCCTAGCTCTTGAGAAATGATGGATGGGATGAGGTGTTGTAATCTCAAGTAAATTTCTTTGGTTATAATTTTGTAAGTTGTATTACAAGGAGAAATAGGTCAGAAATCTAAAAAGGTTTTAGGCTCTTTCATTTTTGGAATGATAGCAATATTCGTGGTATTGAAATATTTAAGAATGCATTTACTCTTTCTAGACTCCTCAATGGCACCAACAATTCCCACCCAATAATATCCCAACATGACTGAAAGAAGAGGGCCATATACCCATCTAGGCCTGGGGCTTTATCTGGGGGCAATGAGAAGACCACATGACAGAGTTCTTGAATAGGAAAAGGAGCCATAAGAGCATCATTATCTTGCTAGGATATCAAGGAAGGAATAGCCTCAAGGATTTCATCCATTTGGTCTTGAGTTGGGGAAGGACCAGTATTGGGTGCAAGTAGGTCCTTGAAAAAAATTACCCCTTCATCTTGAATTTCTTGTGCATTATTTAAGACTTTTCCTTTTGTTGAATCCATGATGGTGAAGATTGAGCAAGTTGATTGCTTCTGCTTGGCTGAAGCATGAAATTATTGTGTGTTCTTGTCCCCTTGACATAACCACAACTCTCATGATTTCTGTCTCTAGTATTCTTCTTCCCTACCACATAGTTCCTCACATTCCTGCTGAAGTACTTTTTGTTTAAAATATGTATCCTTGTTCATACCATGTTGGATAGTATACTCATGGATATCTATTAGATGTTGTTGCATTGTTTCATTTTTCTTGAAAATATTTTTGAACACCTACTCATTCCAAGTCTTAATACGACCTTTGATGTATTTCAATTTCATAGCAAAATGGTGCATTTTGGATCCAGTCATGTGAGGTGAGCTAACCCACCATTATTTGAGCAATGGAATGAATTAAGGGTGACGCATCCACATCCTCTCAAATTTGAAGGATAGTTGATGGCTAAAAGATACACTTGCAATTTTTATATGAAGAATTATCGGGAAGTGATCCAATCTAGGTAAAGGCAGAATTTCTAATTGAAAAGTAATATTCTGAAGCTTCCATTCTTGTGAGACTAGGAATCTATCCAACCTGACTGCAATTTGTGCAAAGTTAGCTCTCTTATTTATCCAAGTAAATCTTCCATTTGATGGGACAATGTCCATTAGATTATTATCCATGAGGAGAGCCCATAAATCTTGAATAGTTTAAAGAGGTGGGAAAATTCCACCAAATTTATCTAATTGGTGAAGTATTGCATTAAAATCACCCCCAAGAATTACATTTTTTTCACTGTGGAGTTGTATAAGGTGGGTCAATGCATTCCACACTCTTTGTTTGTCTTGTGTGGTAGTTGGACCATACACATTAATCAGAATGATGGATAGATCAAATTTATCGATCTTCAGAAGTTGCTAGTTGTTGTCATGATCAAACAGATGTCCTTGAACCTTTTTCAGGTTCCAGAGCACAGCCAAGCCGCCTGAAGCCCCAATACCTTGTCTATGAACATAAGACCAAGGAGTTTGTTTACCAATTTTCTTTTCATAATTTTCTGATGATATTTTCATTTCTTGTAGCAGCACAATATCTGCATGAGTAGAATCAATCATCTATTTGATCCTATCCCATTTGTCAAAGGTGTTAATTCCTCTGATGTTCCATGAGGCTATTTTCATTGATGACAAGGAGGACCTTTTGTTCTCCTCATCAATCTTTTGGTGGGCACAAATTTTCCATCTAGAGTGGATTATAGTCCCGCTGTAATTTATTCCTTTGTTATTGTGCCCTTTAGCTTTCTTCCTCTAGTTTTTGGACTTTTTTTGGATTGACGGGGAAGAACAGGTGTTTGTTTTATGGAGAGAATCTTATGGTGGATTCTATTTTCAATGGCCTCTATTTTATCAAAACACTTACAAAGGCCAACCTTATTATTCTCATCTACATGATGTTCTCCACCCATCATATACTGACTCTGACCAATTCCCAATATGGATGAATCTTGACTAATGCATTCCTATAGAATAAAATCATCTTAAAGTGGAAAACACAAAATCTTACCATCAGAACTTTCCTTGAATGTCCCTTGAAAAGGGGGCTCATCCACCTTGTCTACATATAGATCTACCATAATCTCGTTCTAATTCTATCCCATTTCTAGAATAGATGAATTTAGGTGACTACATTCCTCCAAAATAAAGTCATCTTTAGTTTGAAATTGTGAGGGGTGTTTGCAGTCAACACTTTCCTTAAGTCTACCTTGACTAGATGGAGCCATTGATGAAACCCAGTCTAATTGGAAGCTATTGTCTATGTTGATCTGTTGGAATTTTTGATTTCTTGCCAATTGGAGATTTTCTAAATCCCATGTATTTGTTTCTTTCTCCCTTACTGGCCCGAGGTCTTCAAATAATCTTTTAGGACCAAATTGGTGGGATATAATACTTCTGAAGTCTGATCCCCCTCCCAATCTATGATTTTTACTACTCCATTATTTTTGCCTGTAATTTTTTGATGAAACCCCAGACATTTGCCAAATATTCCATGATCAAAAAGATTAATAGGAGAAGCATGAAACATTAGTCGATGCACCACATGATTAACAGTTGGGATCTAAGATTCTGGTGGAGCATATTCTAGTACACCCACATTTAGAGAAGATGGGAAATGGTTTATCCATTGAGAAGAGGAAGTTAGAAAAAAAAACAAAAATTGAAGGAGAATAGAGAATTTTTCTTGCATACTCTGACCATGTGGCCAGGCACCCCTATCACTCAAATCCATTGTACCATTTGGCACCTCTATCACTTGAGCTCTATCTTGTTGATTACTTTTTTCTCTAGATTTGTTATGAGTGCAAGCTAGGGGATCGGTGTTATGATCAGGATAAACATTTATCAAGCCTATATGTTTCCCTAGGCATTCTGTGTTGAAATGTACCAATTTATGTTGAAACTTAGTAATAGTGGGCATGTCTTGAATGACAATTTGTTGAGCCCACTCACCCCATTTGGATTTCATATATGTCTTCTCTTTGGGGGGTTTTTGAGTGTCAATAAGAATGTAGACTCTAGCCTCATACTTGGGGAACTCAAGGGGGATGAGATCATGCCTTAGAAAAATACCCACTTTGTTAGCAATGCACTCAATAATTTATGGGTCTTTATAGTCGAATAGAAGCAGGGGAAAAGAAATCCAATGAGGGAAGAATCTTGTTAGGTTAGTATCGAGTATGAAATTTGGAATCCAACCCATTTTAAATACCCTTGCAAAACTATCCTTTATTTTTGTGAATCAAATCTCTAGCTTCTTTTTAATGGAAAATCGCTATAAAAAATTTGGAATTTGGATCTACAAAAATATTTCTCTAAGGCCCTCCTAAAATTCCAAAGCCCAATCCATAATATCTGATAAAAATAGTGTGTCGATAGAGAAATTACCAATAAGAGTTGTTTGACAAAGAAAATTGATATTTGAGTGAAGCATGTTCTCAGGAAAAGTGATTATGTTCTTGTCTATATCTTGGGAAGTCGTGTTATCTAGTTATTTCTTTTGCCAAATTTGCTTTGGGTTACTTAGATTGAGAAGGGCTCTACCTGGGAATGTGTCCACAGATACATTTTGTTCCTGATTCTGATTTCCCTTTTACCCAGAGAGATTACACTCAAGATGTGTAGGTCTAGGTATACCTAAACCCTTGCTCGGTTTATCTCCAAAAATGTTGCCCTCTTTGCGATTCTCATTGTTGATCTTTGTCAGAGATCTAGGAGGAGTACCCACACATATGTCAAATATGGGGTGTTTCTCCCTATGAGCTAGTTTCATCCTGATTTGTCTAGCATTTTTACATTGCCAAGGATTACAAGATGTATTTTTTATTTTATAAAATTATCCTGCTCAAATCGACAGTCTGGGTCTTGAGTAAGGATTTTATTTTCAAGAGTTTGATCATTGTACAGGTTCACTTTGGATGATGTTTCCCCAATTTTGAATGTAGAAAACCTTGATGTTAGAGGGACCTTTGAGAATTGAAATCTAGGGTTAACAAAGAAAGGCTTGGCATGTTGAACAATAGCTTTCCCATTAAATATTGATCTAAGGGTCACTGAGTTTGTCAAATCTTTCTTATAAGTAATACCTAGAATGTTTTTCTCCATGAATGAACATCAACTAAAACCATTTTTCCCTAAATATATCTTGAGGGTGTTGGTCGATTGTACAATAGGAGGGCCTTTGAAAATACAAGAAAATTTTTCTAAGTCCTCCTCTCGCTGTCCAGGGAGTCTGCACCCAATGTTCTGTGCATGTTTTTTTTCCTGGCATGTTGTTGCCATCCCACTGCTCTCTGCTATTGCCCCCTATCATCATGTTTCCATCCACTACCATATTGTTTCTTCCATCCTCTGTCTTCATGTTGCCATCGTGCTCCTCATGCTGTTGTTTGTTTTGAGGACCTTATTATTATCTTTTGTTGTTGTTTTTTTTCTTTTTTTTTTTCCAGTTTGTGAAATTAGGTAGATTAACTTAGTGTATAGGTGGGAAATGGCTGCAATAGGTGTCGGGGCCTGCAAGTGACTTAATAAGTGATAATTAAATGACATTGAGAGTTTAAAGTAAATTAATAAGACATTATGTGCCTCGGCCATGCCTGAGTTACTTGATTGAGTTTTGACTAGGATGGGAGTGGGAAGATGCTTGCCACCTACATTGACTGGAAATGACATAGTTGGTACCTCATCTACACGAAATGTTACTGATACCGAATAGAGTCACTAAGGCATCGGAGTCTTGAGAGACTACTAGGACAACCTTAGAGTTAGCTCATGTGATCACATTTCTATTTATGCATCTTAGGTTTCCTACATGTGTTGGTTGCCCCTGGTTGTGTATGTTGTACCTTGTTATCCTATTTTACTCTTTGAGTTAGAAGCTTTCAGGATCTCTTCCTTACCTTGTATTGTCTTGGTTTTTGATGTTTGATATCCAAGTGGGGTCTATTGTTATCTCCTCAACATAGTGGGAGTAGACCATTTAGGTTCCATGAGGTCGGGTTGTAGTGATTCTTTTACCGTTTGAGATTTTGACATTTGTGCACTAGTGTTGGATCATCCCTATAGTACTTATACTTTCTTGTTCATCATTGTTAGGGATGGATTCTTATTCTATGTTCTTGTATCTTTGTATCAATTATTCAGGAGATATCATGTTGTACTTTATATTGGATTATTATATTACATACCTTGCGGCTTGTGCAATGGATGTGGACTTTTATGGATACCTTATGGTACCAATTGTATTTATGATTTCCTTTATATGATGTTGTATATTTATCTTTCAGTTGTATACTTGAGATTTGTAATTATATCTAATCTAAAGTAATTAATTAATGTTTACGTAATCTATGTCAAGGAACCCTTGAGATTTGTAATCTATGTTTGAGTTGTACTTGTATGTGAGTTGTAAATTATATTGTATTGCTTCCGCATTGTAAAATGTTGTTTTTGTTGTTGTTTGTAAACTCTTAAAACAAATGTATTCTGTTTAGGTTAATTTCTCTTGGGTTCCCTGGCGGGGCATTACAACCCCAGTAGAATGGCATTACTGAAAGAAGAAATAAATCTATCATTGATTGTGCGAGGACATTAATGATTCAAAATGGTGTTACACAAATATTTTTTAGAGAAGCGATAAGAATTACTATTTATGCATTGAGTAGAGTTGAAATGAAGAAAGGTACAAACATAACTCCTTATGAGTTGTGGCATGGGTGATCCATTAGTGTAAGTTATTTCAAAGTTTTTGGAAGTAGATGTTACATAAAAAGAGATGAAATTTTAGGGAATTTTTACCCAATAGTTGATGAGGGAGTACTTTTAGGGTATTCCACAAAGAGAAAATCCTACAGGTTGTTGAACAAGAGAACAAATAAGATAGTGAAAATTGCTAATGTGAGAGTAGATGAATTTTATGAACATAATGATGAATCCGAAAAGAAGGAGTCTAATGACTATCATGGGTTTTTATATGTACAAATGGTGGAGAAGGAAACTATAGCATAACCAATGGAGATACATCATGTTAATGAAAAGGAACTGATTCAAGTGGTTGAAGGTACTCAAAGATATGAACCAGTTTTCCTAAGGTATGTGAAACTGAATCATTCACTTGATCAAATTATTGGTAATAGAAATGCTAGTGTTTTAACAAGAGGAAAGGAAAGAGAAAGTACATGTTTGTTATCTGAACTTGAACCTAAAACTGTGATAGATGAATTGAAATATGTTAATTAGTTGAAGGCTATGGAAGAAGAATTGGAAAAGACTGATAAAAACCAAAAGTTGGACATTAATCCCTAGACCGGTGGACAAGAATGCAATCGGTACTAAGTGAGTTTTCATAAACAAGATACATGAAAAAGGTGAAGTGGTAAGGAACAAAGTAAGATTTGCGTGAAAAAGATATGCACAAGAGGAAAGCCTGGACTATGTTGAAACATTTGTTGGGTTCTAATACCCACTATGGTTTCTTCCCGATTTGGTTTTCCATGAGATAAACATCTGTTTCATGTGCTTCATTATTTTGTGGATGTGCTTACATGACTATGATTTTTATTTGTTTTTATTAAAGTGAGTCTTGTGAATGTTGCCATAAATTTTAACTAGTTGATAAAGTTGAAAAAATTGTAAATTATTGATTCAGCCCTCCCCACACCCCATTGAGTAATCTGATCTTAGGATTAACAAATACTTTCTTCTACAACTTGGTGAGGAGAGAGAAGCCATAAAAACCACGTGAGAGAAATAGACATGGTTTCCCTGCCCGCCAAAAAAAAAATTCACTACCATCTCCTTCAAAAACTCATACATCGTACTACTTGATTGCTTCTCACTTTATGACTGATCATCCAACCCCAATTCATCTGCCTTGTTTGAAAGGGCCACCATGAACCTAGAAAGAAAATCATCTCTTTCAGGACCTCCCATGTTAACTAAAATCTCCTTCCTTCTACTACTCACCACATCCATAGAAGATTTATCCACAACTTCAATAGCTTCCTGTAAACTCTTTTCAGAGCCAATGTTAAGCATGCACTTGAATCTCCACCAAAAAGGAAAAAAAATAGAACCTTCTGATGCTAATTTTAGTAGCATCATCAAAAGCATTTGCAAAAGGTGAAGTGGGCATGGAGGGAGTAGACAAGCTGGATCCATGTCAAATGCCACACCACAAATATTATCAAATTTAAATATATGCAAAATGTCTTGAAAATCTAAAGACTTACCCATTTTGGCTATGTTTGTGAGGATTGGCACCAGCCGGTTCCTAACCTCCCACTTCTAAGAGACTTGGTTTTGAAGTCTCTCTACATCTTCCACAGCTCATCGTCCACATTAAAAATACCTAGGCCTAAGAAATAATGGAGAAGAATTGAAGCGATCTCCCTTTGGGTAGTTTTCAAATTTGGTTTTCAGAATATGCTCTATGTTTGTATGATTTTTAGTCATGATATCTCTCACTCCACTTGGCTGGTCGACCATGAATGTATTTTTTGGTATAATTTACATGGTTTTTGTGAACCATTGCAAAAATCTATGATGATTTTTCAAGAATTTGAAGGCGCAACCGAGTATGGGATAGTTAATCAATCGGGGCCTTGTAGGGCATGTTGAGAGCCATTCTCTAAAATAGATTTTTCAGGACAGATTCCCTCTATAAGTATTTGAGTACTTAGTTGTAGGCATTATTAAATATTATTCCTTATCTTCAAGAAAATTAGTTTTACATCATTGTCGATGAGATATAACTATTTAATTATTAAATTTAATAGTCCGAAACAATTTGTCGTGCATAGCATGTATAGAGCAATTTGAAATCTATAGTTACTGACTCCACCATATTCCCAATGTTTATCAAGTTGCGTTTTCTATAATATAAGAATATGCTTTCTATTGTTTCTTTCTATTTTACACCGAATTGTTTGGAAAGAGACTTAGATAAGATATGTTTTGATCTAATTTAGTTATAAAATTTAGACATCTTCTCTAAACAGGTAGGACTTCATTTTAACAACAAGATAGTATATTGTGTAGTCTAGATTTTTCATAAATTATAATCTGAATGAAAATTGATCAGATCTTTTTTTAAATAAATATAGTATTTTTTTATTAAATTATACATTCATGATTTTAAATTTTTAGTTTAGTCATTTTATATTAATGTATTTTTTTTAAAGAAAATATCTAATATAAAAATCATTTTAGAAAAGTTGGAAAGAAAAAACATAAGGAAATATATAGCACATAAATTAGAAATTTGAAATTCTTTCAATTTAATATGTTGCAAAACATTTTTCATTGCTTTAGAAAACATTTTTTTAAATTTTTTTAAATTTTTTTATAAGTAAAAGTAAAAAAATCTTGTCCCCATAGTATCCATATCCATTCTACCATTGGTGTGTACAATACCTCTTTATTACAAGTTTTAGGTAAAGTAAAATATCTATATAAATATATATTTGAAGCTAAATGATGCGGTCAAGGATGGTGGATCCAATGAAGGACAATCCAACCTTGTAGCCAATTACCAACACAACAGAATAACACAACAAGATATGCTCAAATTAGATTTTCATTAACATGCCCGACTGTAAGGCCTTCCAGGCTAGGGCCAATTGCAATCAAAAATAGTTCTACAAGATCAACAATATCCAATCTAACACCAACTAGTCCATTTCTGAAACAAATCGACAACTGATGGAAACCCTAAGGAAAATCTGAACTTGTGCTCACAAGCCACCAAGCAGTCTCCTTATCTCCAAGCATGCAAACCACTAGCTCTGCTATGAAAACTATCATAATTCAATTTGATCTACTAGATCTCGTAGGATCCAAGTCTACACTATCCTTTCCACAACTTCACTTTTCATCTGGTACTCCAGACCTCCAGACTTACTAAACAACTACCCAAACACTCCTTAAATACTAATCCTTAGCCAGAAGTTGGCTAGATGACATAATTAACTCCTGCAAACAAATATTAAATGCAATACAAGTCAGCTCTCAAATAGCCTTACAATTATTTAATTCTCCATGTTGGCCTTTAGATCTACATAGGAGAATGCAACAAAAGATACCAATAATAAATGCACCAAGTCGGTCAACCAAATCACCAAGAACTCCAGTCGGTAAGCTGGAACTACTGAGTGCTAGAGAATAACTCTACCTGTCTTCTTCTTTAGTTCTATAGGTTTTTGTTCATCTTCTGTAGTTGGTTTATCCTTCACCGAGTGATCAATCATTTCCTTCCCTCGGGGATTACCATGTTGTTTCCTCTTCAACTTATCTTCTGGCTTCAGAGCATACTGATAAGCATCTTCCACTGAATCAATCTTCAACATACCAAGCTCATCCTGAATATTGAATCTTAAACCATTCACATACCGAGCTACCTTTTCCTTACCAAGTTCTTTGTGTCCAGACTGAATAGTAAGTTTGTAGAACTCCTCGGTATAATCTTCAACAATCAAATCTTTCTGCTTCAGATTCTATAACTTCCTAAACAAGTCAAGCTCATAGTCAACATGCAGGTATGAACTTAGCTTTCAATTTAGTCACCATCAACCACCACCAATTGATCTTCATTTCACCTTCATCTTCTCTATCTCTTTGTAATTCTTTCCACCAAAGAGCATCACGTCCTTTCAATTTTGACTGTGCCAACCTCACTTGTAGAGGATCTTCAATTTCTTCTAGCTCAAAGAAATCTTCTAATTCACCAATCCAGTCAATCAAGTTCTTAGGTTTCAAAGTACCAGAGAAAGTAGAAACTTCCATTCGATAACTATTACTTAACCGAGCTCCAGATCTATGCAACTGACCAGTTCTATCTTCACCAAATCTATCCCTTCAATCATCTCCACTAGATCCAACATCTTCAAAGTCTTCAGCAGCTTTGTCATAACCATCTTCAGTACCAACATTATGAGGTACACTAGCAATAGCTCTCATGATCTCAGTGATCACGTCATTCTTCATTAGCTCCATCTCAGATCTAAAATTAGATTTCACCTTCTCTGTAATCCTAGATTCCATAGTATCACAGAGATCCGCAACCACTGTAGGGTCCAATCTTCTTAGAGGCATCCTTAAAGATAATAAAACCCTCTGCAACAAAATCCTACACCGACCACCTTGTGATAACCTCCAAGTTGTGTGCAAGTTAGATCGCAACCTACCACCTCACACAAACAACTAGGCCAAGATTCAACAAGTTCAGTGCCATGGATCTGCAACTCAGATCATATGATCTCTTCACCAACAAGATCAACTTTGCAAGATCAGCCTTGCTAGGGCAACCTTCACTCCACAAGAACAATCTTTGCTTTGATACCACCTGACGTAGTCAAGGATGGTGGATCTAATGAAGGACAGTCTAACCTTGCAACCAATTACAAACATAGTAGAATAACACAACAAGATATGCTCAAATCATATTTTCATTAACATGCCCAACTATAAGGCCTTCTAGATTAGGGAAAATTATAATCAGAAATAGTTCTTCAAGATCAAAAAGATCCAATCCAACACCAGCTAGTCCAGTTCTGAAACAAATCAGCAACTGATGGAAACCCTAAGGCAGATCTGAACTTGTGCTCACAAGCCACCAAGCAATCTCCTTGTCTCCAAGTGTGCAAACCACTAGCTCTGCTATGACAACTATCAAAATTCAATCTGATCTACTAGATCTCACATGATCCAAGTCTACACTATCTTTTCCACAACTTCACTTTTCATCTGCTACTCCAGACTTCTAGACTTACTAAATAACTTCCCAAACACTCCTTAAATACTAATCATCAGCCACAAGTCAGCTGGATGACATAGTTAACTCCTACAAACAAATATTAAATACAATACAAGCCGGCTCTCAAATAGCCTTACAATTATTTAATTCTCCATGTCGGCCTCTAGATCTACATAGGAGAATGCAACAAAAGCTACTAATAATAAATGCACCACATCGGCCAACCAAATCACCAAGAACTCCAGTCAGTAAGCTAGAAATACCGAGTACCAGAGAAACAACCAAGCATCAGTGAAACAACTGACCAAGATAGGCAACACCGAGAAACATAGGCATCACCGAGCATGAGTTCCACCGAGCACAAGAAGCTTCACTGAGTTCCTTCAGCGACCGAGCTCCCTTCAATAATCGAGACTATCGGTTAAAGATGTAACCGAGTACCACAAAACCAAAGCAACACACCTCCATGCAGATTCATCAAGGACCAAGAATTTGCCTACATCACTAAATTTAGTATAATCAATACTATAATGTTCCTTCAATAACACATCATTTAGCTTTTGGGCCTTTTCATCCTCTCCCCTCATTACAAGTCAATCACTCAGGTCCAAGTCTTGGTGAGAAATGGTGGATGATATCTTCATCTTAATGGTTTCCTTAAATTAATATAGATGGTCCCTCTCACAATAACCTTTGAATTCTTAGGATTAGCAGTTTAGAATGGGATGATAATAGTTTTGTTCATTTCTTTTGTCTTATCAATATGGGACAATATTTTAATAATATCAAAGTCACCTAATGTTCCCGGTATCTGAGAGGTGATGGAATTTATTAACAGTTTGTTTGGATACTACATGTGGGTGATGGGAAAGGTGTAGAGAGGAGGAGACATGGTCATTGAAGTGGTGAACCAATATCCTTCACTCACTATGGGCACACAAGACTTGTGATGAAAGAGATTCCATCTTTGACTGCGAAGAAGACAATTCAGATTTTATTAATGTAGAGAAAATGATAGAGTGGATGCATCAAAGTTTTTGATTGGGTATGGAATTAGTAAATAATGTTTTTCTATTATTTTTATTTGTTTGCAATATATATGCTAAAGTATCATGTGGAAAAGGTAGCTTGCATCAAACTAGTTTTGATAGTAACAAAATTGAACTTCTATATAGTCATTACCACTAGAAAATATTCCTTTTATGAATTTGAAGAACAAGATTACAATTTTTTTTGTTGGGAATAATGAAACATAAGTATGAGAATATCTATTGCTTTAGAATAATTTGATGGGCATGATCATTTTTGAGCATTATTAATGATGAATTCTCTTGTCACTCTCAATAGTAAAGTTTAAGTGGAGTATATACTATGGAAATGTTAGCTACAATATCGGTTGTTGGTTTTTCTAAGCTTGTGCTTGTAAAACTCTATATTGGCCTCATGCTAGGTAGTTTTATGAAGAAAGTGGATTTCAATCTGTAGTCACTATATTGAAAGGGGCTTCAAGGATGTGTGTGCTAAGGATTCTATGGGTGCACCAGATAAGCTTGTGGACTACCCATTTACTTAGAGATTTTTTCTTAATTTGGAGGAAAAGCATATTGCATACAATACAAAGTTGATAAACCTCAGTGATAAGCCATATTTTTTGATGAAAACTAATCCTGAAGAAAAATTCCATATTGTGAATATTGATAACAAGTGGATTCTAGATTATGATGTTATCATTGAGATATTGGAGGAGAAATAGCTCGAGCCATATTTAGTAACACCACCTCACACGGATGGGTCAAATATTTTCTCAACATTCATTAGCTACTTCAAAAGTCATGACCCTAATTATGGTACAAAAGTTACCTTTTAGAATGAGTTGTGGGTCTTGGATGAACATCTAAAAGTTAATTACATATTATGCCTTATAAATATTTAAATTTCACAAGCTTATGCTATCACAAAGTGTAAAGAGACATTGAGAATATATAGTGAAAGAATGTTCTACAAGAGGATGACGGAAACAAAGGCAGGAGGTTTTCTATCATCTTGAGATAGATTCTTGTTTAGGGATGATTCATTGTATGAAAAGTAACCTATTTGTGTCCTTGAAAATTTAGGGCTTGGTATATTTTTCTCTAAAGAAAAGAGGGGACTTGATATATTTGTGTCCCTGAAGAGAAAAGGGGGATTGGCATCATAATTGTCCCTCCAAGCAACAATGAGGGATAAATTTGAATATGATATTTTGAGCACTTGTGGAGGCCTTAGAAACACTTGGAGGATATCTAGAATTTGAGAGGAAACATGTCTCATGTGTAGGTAGGTTGGTGGTGATTTGTGGACCAGAGAAGATATGTTTCCATAGCACTTGAGGAAGCATTAGACACACTGAAAGGAGATGTGGACTTTCAAAGGAAAGGTGTCTCATGTGCAACACCTGAGGAGGCACTAGAAAAACATATAAGATATGTGGAATTTTAGAGGAAATGTGTGTCATTATGCATAGGAAGTAAGAGCACTCATGTTGTAGAAATGGTTTTAGGTTCCGTGGTTAGAAGATCCATTGATGCAGAAAGTTTGGTGTCTCTTGGATAAGAAAGGAAGTCAAGAGATCCACTGTCATGCTCAGTTTGGTATTTCTTGAGTGAGAGAAGAGGATTAGTGAAGACACTTCATCAAAGTCTCTAGAAGTGTTGGGTTCAAAACTCTTGAAATGTTCCTCTCTTGTTCTAATTAATGTAATAAGGAGGGGGATGTTAGCATATTACATTAAAATAGGTTAGTTTGTAGTTTAGGTTAATAAATATATATTAGTTTATAATTATTAGTTGGGAAACTACAATCTCGTAGGTGGTTATTGATAGGAAAATAAGGATTTATAAAGTGTTGGAGATATCAATGTAAATCATCCAAGTGAATCTCATTTGAATTATATTAATAATAATGTTTCTATTTAGTGTTTGATCTACAACCAATCCAACATTTGATCCTTCAAGTTTGGGAAAGACTCAAGAGAATAGCAGGTTGCATATTAATAGTTAAGAGTATGATTCACCTTTGATAGAATCCATCCTTTCACTCTAAGACCAAACATATCTATCTTTAGTATCATTTTACACACTTAATTTTAGAGGATGGACAGTTGCAGTTGGAGAAGATAGATACTAGAAAGAATACTGGTGATATGTTTACCAAGGAAATAACATGTCAAAGAAACCAACTTCCTGATCATCTTCTATTGGTCTTCAAGCTTGATCATAGTGGAAATGAGAAATAGTCAAGTCTAGGTGTGTCAATCCAATCAGAGATTCAAGGATAGTGGTGTTGGTATAAGATTAGTCTCTAAGTGGGATATTGTGTAGTATTGAACTTGATTAGTTTCAAAGTAGGAGATTTTTAGTTTGTGGTGATAGATTAGGCAAGTACTCTACACTCGGCATGTATCCTCACTGAGGTCCATGGGTTCGAGGGCACAGGCTAGGTAAGGCCTCTTTTTTTGGTGAACTCATCAAGAATTTATAGGTTAATTTGTTTAAAAGGTCTTTAAAAATTGACATTACTAAACCACTTAAAAGGCCTATAAGTAAGTGGCGATGTAATGTGAAATTATGATATTATAATTTTCTCTTTGATAGATCATAAAACTAGTAGATTATGGTTTATTTTGTGGATGTAGCTCATATTGGGTGAACCACGTTAAATATCTGTGTTATGTTTTTTTTTCTATCTTGTCTAGTTTTGCATTATCTTAATATTATTTAATTCCCATATCTATCTAAACCCTTATAGTTGACACTCTCATATGTTTGAACATGAGCCAAATAGAATGAGAAATTATAAAGGGTCACAATTTAAACATACATAAATACAAGAGAGATAATTTCTTAAAGTTTTATGTGCCTAAAATATATTTTAAACCAAATACACACACACACACACACAGATTAACACCATGGATAGAGTTTCATGTCAAACATTACACTGCACTAGATATTTTGTCATGATGCACATTAATTGGTAAAAAATTGAGAAACATATGATTAGAAATACTAATGTGACAATAAATTTTTATATTATGAGAAATGCTAATTTTTTTAACATCATCAATTTTTCTCTACATGATATTATAGATATAGAAGTTTAAAAAATAATTTATAATTATTATTATGATATTTAACATTATTATCTTAGGAGAAACTTATCATCTCTATTGCCTCTGTTATGAATGAGGACAATAAAAAAACCATGTTTGTTGTTCCTTCTAATAAGGAAATTTGGAATGTAGTTTTTTGCTTTGAGGGAGAAAAGGCCCCTGGCCTTGACAAGTTTCCAATGTTCTTTTTAAAGATTTTTTGGCCCATAGTGGAAAAGGACATTTGTGATGCTGTTAAATAATTTTTTCACTCCAGAAAGATTTTGAGGGAGATTAACACTACCTTTGTTGTTCTCATTCCAAAAGTTCTTGGGCCTAACTCTTTGGATAAATTCAGACCTATCAGTCTTTGCAGCTCCTTTTATAAAATTATTTTGAACATCCTCACTTCCAAGATGCTGGCTATTCTTCCCAAGATTATCTCTCCTCAGAAAAATGGTTTTGTCCATGGTAGACATATTCTTGATTCTATTATAGAGATCCATGAGAACATTTATTCATTGGTTATGGCCAAAAGACAAGGATTTATGTTGAAACTTGACCTATCCAAGGCTTATGAGAGGGTGCAATGGGGGTTTCTGAGGGAGATTCTGAAGGCCTTTGGTTTTGGTGACAAGGTTATTCAACTTTGTAGTCAGGTCTTTGGTTTTGTATCATCGACTTTGATTGTTAATGGCTCCCCCTCACATTTCTTTAAATCCTTGAGAGGTCTAAGGAAATGGGATCCTATTTCTCCTATTCTTTTCACTATTATGGAAGAGGGGTTGGGAAGGTTTATTAAGAAACTTAGGGAGGAAGGTAAACTACAGGGCCTAAGACTAACTTCTAATGATCTTATTTTTTCTCATGAACAGTTCATGGATGACACCATAACCATGGTGGAAGGTTTGGTCAAAGAATCTAGAGCAATGAAAGTGATCTTCAATACCTATGAGACTTCCACAGGTGAAAAGATCAACTAGGCCAAAATTTATTTGTTCTTCCTTAACACTCTGGAGGAGAGGCAATCTAAAATTGCTAAAATTATTGGGCATGGTAAAGACGAATTTCCTTCTACTTATGTAGGTCTTCCTCTTGGTCTAGAACCTCCTCAATATTTATGGAATCATGTAGTGGACATATTCAATATGAAGCTTGTTGGATGGAAAGGGGATTTTCTCAACTAGGCAGGGTAGGTACTCTTACTAGAATCCTCTTTACCAAGCCTTCCTATTTATGCCCTTCATTTATTTAGAATTCCTTATAAGTTTTATGAATCTCTTGAGAAAATACAAAAGCATTTTCTTTGTTTGGGAGTTGGGGAAAGGAAATGTATCTCCCTCCTTACTTGGGCCCAAATGGTTCAGAGGATAGGGTAGAAGACCTATTAAAGTTATCAATAACACTCTTCTGGACAAATAGATTTGGAGAGTTTTTGGAGAAGATAGCAAGTGGAGTCAAATTTGGAAGAAAAAATATTTATACTCTTAGCCTTCTGAAGAGGAATTTTTGGACCCTTTTTTATTTTATTTTTTTCTGTGGAGGGATCTTACATTTGGAATTCTATCCAATTCTCTAAAGATTGGGTTGCTTCAGGCAGAAGATTGAAACTAAGTGATGGAAATAAGATCAGATTCTGGGAAGACAGATGGTTGTTGGATATTCCCCTAGCTAAGATCTCATCTTTTAAGGTATGGAAAGATCAATGCACTACTTCCTTTGTTTTTTGGGTGTTTGAGTACTGGAAGGATTCTGAATGGGTCCCAATTTCTAGTTTGGCAGTTCCTTTACTGTCTATTGATATTATTTTGTCTTTTATGGCTATATCTCTTAATTCCAGGGATTCCCTTATGTGGGGTGATAATCCTAGAAAAAATTTCTCTATAGCCTCTACCATTTCTTTACACTTCACTAATGGGTAGTGACCTTTTTGGGCTAAGGCTTGGATGAAGAGGTGTATTGTTAAAGTTAATATTTTTTACTGGCTTGCCATTCAAAACAAAGTTCTCAGGATGGAAAACCTTGATAGAAGGGGGTTCTCTTTCCCTAACAGATGTTTTCTCTATTGCAGGAATGCAAAATCGGTGCTTCATTTATTTATACATTGTGATTTCTCTGATCAAGTCGAGGCCCTATTTCTTTTGAAATGGGATATCTGCTAGATTTTTCTGAACTCTCTAGAGATTTCTTCTCTCAATAGAAATGTCCAAGCTCCAATAAAAATACCATTGAGCTCTAGAATCTCTTAGTTCCTTATATCTTCTGCAATATTTGGAAGGAAAGAAACAACAAATTTTTCAGAGATAAAGCCTCTAGCTCGGTTCTAATTGCTAACAAAATCAGTAGAGAGATTTTTGAATCTCTTAATTTTTTTGACTTAAATGGCCAAAGGGTTGAATTGGAATTTCAAAAAAGATGGAAGATAACCCTTCACCCTCACAAAACCCTTAACACTAGGGAATGGTTGGTTTGGTTGTCTCCCCCTCATGGATGGATCAAGGTTAACTTTGACAAAGCTTCCAAGGGTATTCTAGGGAAGGTTTGTTTTGGGGGAATTGTTCATAATTCTACTGGATGTTGCTTGGTTGTGGTGGCTAGTCCTTTGGGTGATCAATCTAGTCATTATGTTGAAGCTGTGGGCGTATGGAAAGCTTTGTCAATTGCAAAATATTTGAACTCTGATAATTTATAGTTGGAAGGGGACTCTATGAACATAATTAATTGTCTTGATGGGTCTAATAAGCTATCTTGGAATATTGATACTATGATTAAAAAATCTCATCACATCATTAAATCCTTTAAATTTGTGGTCGTTAAGCATGCTTATCGTAAAATTAATGCTTCTACAGATAGGCTCGCTAATTATGGGGTAATTTGTAATGAAATAATTAATTGGACATGGGAAAATTTATTGACCCAAGATATATCTACCATAGTATGATATGAAAGAACTACGATGAATGTTGATAACACTCACAATAAAGACTAATATGATTTCTTGTAATTGTTACCCTAATTATGTCATAGGAACGTGCCTATGTGGAGGTGATATGCATTTATTTAATGTTTATTCAGATGATTTTTGGGTGTTCGACATTGGATTAATTTGGGCTTTTATGTTCTTTCTAAGATATTTTCTAGAGGGTGCCTCTGTTACTATTAGTGTTGAGAAAAAGAGAGGAGATTTATGTAGGGAAGAACCTGATGATTATAGAAAATGGGAAGAGGAACCTAAGGTTTGGAAGAAAATGTCAAAATGAAATATTACACCTTTTATGAAGCACCTAAAAGGGTATCATAAGGTCAGAGCTAAGATGGTGGTTCAAAACATCTCTGAGCAATGATAGAAGGGCCATTTCTCTTTGTATGGGAGCAGGTTTAAGATCACGAGTGAGCTCATTGCTACTATTACTAGGATTTCACATACTGGGTTGAATCTCTACCATAACATGAATATTTTGGATGGGGCTATGAGAAATTTCCCTAGGGATCATGAAGAATGTGAGCTATTGGGTAAGCCAGTTTCTAGGTACTTCGACATCAAAAACATCAAAGATTTGTGGAAGTTGGTTTTCATCATCATCATGGAGTATGTTATGGTTGATAAAATGTTTACACGAGCCCACACTTACAACTTTGTTCTCCTAAATCACTTTAGGCACAATAACAAGATTTCTCCACCCCACTACCTTTATTGCTCCTTGACAGACAACCTCAACAAACAAACGAACAAGGTTAATTCCCCTTTTCTTTATAGTGGTCTTATTCTTCTTATCTATGAGAACTGTAAAATTTTTGGTGATGAAAAAAAATAAAATCAAGAAGTTTCTTTTTTTTTAGTTATTGGGAAATGAAAGTTTCCTAGTGGGGAAGGGGAAAGCTCAAGTCATTCTAACCAAATTCTGGCAAAAAATGTGAAAATTGATAAGGAAATTGAGAGGGATGATGCTAAGGGCATGGATACTATTGAGGAAGGAGATGAAAGTAGGGATGAAGTTGGAGAAAGGTTTGAAGAGGAAAAGGGTGAAATCTCAAAGAAGGAGAAGGATGAGGAGCATGGTGACGATTAGGAGAAGTTGGGTGTTGACATGGGTTAGGATATGGCGTATGGTGAAGGAACTAAGAAGGAATTTGGTATCCATGTGAGTCTTAGTGGTGATAAGCTAGAGAATGTTCAAAATAGGGAGAATAGCATTGAGCATGGATCACTTAATCCCTTTAAAAAGGGTGAGGATCAGAAAAAGAAAGCCTTGGAACTGCATGAGGATAAGGATTCTCCCTCCCATCCTGTTGCTGACAATTTGGGTGAAGACTTTTACAATGAACCTATGGTTAGATACAAGGACTCTACAAAGGCTGAGAACCTATCGTCATGGAAGGGTTCCCCTGCCTCAGTTGATCTTAATGTGGAGTACCCTAATACTTTTGATGACTCTAAAATCCATTTGGCTATTTCTATTTCTAAAGATGCTCTGAAGTATGATAGATGGGTCTTCCAACAAATTAAGAGTTTGGTGGTAACAAAAAAGACTCTAAAAGAAAGGATTAAAAAGATGGATGATGAGGGCAACAACAGAATGGGCAGGTTAGTCAATTTGGAGAAAAAGGAAATAAAAGTACAAAAATATTTGCCCCATAGTATCCATATCCATCCTAACATTGGTGTGTACAATACCTCTTTATTACAAGTTTCAGGTAAAGTAAAATATCTTTATAAATATATATTTGAAGCTAAATTTAGTATCATCGATACTATATTATTCCTTCAAGAAGACATTGTTAAACTTTTGGGCCTTTTCATCCCTTCCCCTCATTAAAAGTCAATCTCTTAGGTCCAAGTCTTGGAGAGAAATGGTGGATGGTATCTTTGTCGTAATGGTTTCCTTAAATTAATATATATGGTCCCTTTCACATTAACCTTTGAATTCTTAGGCTTAGAAGAAATTTTAGGATGGGATAATAATTGTTTTTTTCATTTCTTTGGTTTTACAAATATGGAATAATATTTTAATAATATCAAAGCTTCCTAATGTTCTTGGTATCTGAGAGGTTATGGAATTTATTAATAGTTTATTTGGATAGTAGATACAGGAGATGGAAAATGTGCGAAGAGGAGGAGGCATGGTCATTGAATTGGTGAACCAATATCCTTCACTCGTGATGGTCACACGAGACTTCTGATGAAAGAGATTCCATCTTTGACTGCGAAGAAGACAATTCAGATTTTATTGTTTTAGAGAAAATGATAGAGTGGATGTGTTAAAGTTTTTGTTTGGGTATGGAATGAGTAAATATCTTTTTTTCTTTTTTGTTATTTGTTATTTGTTGGCAATATATATGCTAAAGTATCATGTGGAAAATATAGATTGCATCAAAATACTTTTAACAGTTACAAAATTGAACTTATATATAGTCATTACCACTTGAAAATATTCCTTTATGAATTTGAAGAACAAGATTACATTTTTATATTGTTGGAAATAATGAAACATAAGTATGATAATATTTAGTGCTTTACATGAATTTGATGGGCGTAATCATTTTGGAGCATTATTAATGATTAATTCTCTTGTCACTCTCAATAGTGAAGTTTAAGTGGAGTATATACTATAGAAATATTAGCTACAATATCAGTTGTTGGTTTTTTTAAGCTTGTGCTTTTAAACCCCTATATTGGCCTCATGCTAGGAAATTTTATGGACAAAGTGGATTTCAATCTGTAGTCACTATAATGGAAGGGGCTTCAAGGATGTATGTGCTAAGGATTCCATGGGCGCACCAGATAAGCTTTTGGACTACCCATTTACTCAACAAGTTTTGTTGAATTTGGAGGAAAAGCATATCCCATACAATATGATGTAGATATCTCCCCTATTAAGGTGGTTTGAGAGTGGTGTGGCCTTTGGTGCCTTCTCTAGGACCAAATTGTCTAGGAAGAGTTCTCTACACCTTTAAAAGATCCTACAACTTTCACAACTCATTACTCTCCTAGAAGACCCTTGTCTTCCTTGGTAGAAATTGCCTTCTATTCTAGATTTGCATAAAATAGGAACCTAGGGATTAGAGAATGGGATGGAAGGTTCCATTCTCACTATATGTCTCTTATGGGAGTGATTTTCAAACCCTTTAAATGTGTAGGACTTTTTGAAAACTCTGGTTTTTATGCATTCTAGGCTTATAGCCTATGAGCGAGGTTCTAGGGACTTAGATCCAGATTCTTACAAAGAGACTACAAATAAAATGTATATTTTTACACCCTTTATTGATTTATGTCAAACATCTAGATCAGGAGATCCCAACCAGTATGGACACTACTTAACAATTCCCAATCCACTAGTCCTAATAGGGCTAATTGGCTTGGTTATTTAAGGAAGTGTTCACCAATCGATTGTCCAAAGAAAATCACTAATTGGAATGGTGTTAAGGATCCCAAAGAGACAACAATTTGTCATTAGAGTTATTTTATCCATCCCTGAAGTGCCACTGTCACTTCATTCTTTCATATTCAGAACCAAGCACGTAGAGATGCTTGGCCTAAGGTCTACAAACAAACCTCACAAAACAATCCCCCTTTTCCTATGTTCTTGAGGATCTAAATTAAATTGACCCTACTTTCATTTCTCCACTTTGCATGGGAATCCCACGGAGGAAAATCATGGTAGGGCATTGTTTGTTGAAACCTTGATTTAGGAGAGTTTCCTAGAAACTCGGTACAAAAATTATTATATCCTTTGACTCTAATCTCTAAACTTAGTCAATCCAAGTGCATTGGAGTCATAGTTCATGTTAGACACCAGGCTTATCAATATTATTCTTTAAAATTCCTTACCAATTATCTATACGGACACCGTTTACAGTCCTGAATTTAGGAAAAATAAGGAATTTTTTATTGATTCAAATGAAAATTACATAAGTGTGTCTTCCACCCACCTAAAAGGGATATTTGAAACTAATCCAACCATTTTTCAAAGGTTGTGACCGTTTGGAGGTATTTACAAATTTCTAGCAACTTTTTGGAAAAGTTGTCGAGCAACATTTCTTGCATTTTGTAACTTTTTACAAAATGTTGCATTCTTTCTCCTAATGAGCCTATAGGGCATAAGCCTTGGATCCTAAGGATCCAAAACATTATTAAATTATTAAAATTACCTAGAAAGACACCTAAGATATCCTAAATACATAAATGTGTATTTGGAACATAGTCAAAACTCATGGTTTATAACCACACCAAGGGTGACTAGGCCTTACAATTGGCTTATTAGCTAAATATATGATGTTTTCTTCAACCCTTAGGCATGAAGGCCCTTGGGTACATCCTTGGAGGCTCATGATGTAGAGCTTTTCATTGAATAATGTAGGGAGGTTCCCCTGCACCATACTCCCTTGTTTTGAGAACTCAAGTTCCACTTGAGAGAAATTGCTGAAGAGATGTTCCATGTTTATTAATACATTCTTCATTCATCCATGTGGCATCAATGTCAGGTAGCTCCTTCCATTTAACCAAGTAATTAGTATATGTATTCTTCCTAGTCCATTTGACAACCTTGGAGCCAAGAATCTTTTCCAACTATAATGGTTGGCTTGGTGGCAAGTCCTTTCTCCACTCTACCTGTGTATCTTCAGTATCCTGCAAAAAGTTATTAGACCCTACATCAGCATTACAAGGAGTGAGATCAAAAACATTAAAAATAGGAGAAATAGAAATGGTGGGGGGTAAGGAAATTTCATAAGCATTGTCTCCAAACTTGTGGATTATTTGACAGGGACCAATCTTCGCATCTGCAGTTTGGTGTGCGCCCTAGATAGCCTTGCCTTGTTCAAATATTCCCACACTTGATCTCATTCTTTGAAAGTCATATGTCTCTTCTTTTTATCTGCATGTTCCTTGTACATTGCAGTGTTCTAATTCAATGTATCTTTGACTTGATCATGAATATGTTTGATCCATGTAGACAACTCTTCACCCTCTGCACTGACTTTGAAGTTAGTTGGTAACGCTCTCAACTCTATGACTCCTCTTGGATGTATCCCATAGTTTACTTGGAATGGTGTCTTCCCTATTGACCTATTTACTGAATCATTGAAAGAAATTTTTTCTTGAGGAAGGATAGCATCCCAATTCTATCTATATTGTTTTGTTAGACACCTTAGAGGGTTTCCTAATGACCTATTTACAACTTCTATCTGCCCATCTATTTGTGGATGGTATGTAGAACTAGATGACAAATTTGTTCCCAACTTTTTCAAAAGGGCTCTCCAAAAATACCATTCGAATTTCACATCTCTGTTTGAGATAATGGATGTTGGAAATACATGAATCCTAACCACCTCCTTAAAGAACAAGTTAGCTATATGAGATGCATCATTAGAAACCTTACAAGAAACAAAGTGTGCCATTTTGCTCAATTTATCAGCTATAACAAAGATGCTATCAAATCCCTATTTAGTTCTAGTAAGTCCTAAGATAAAATCCATACTCACACTATCCCATGGCTTTGTTGGAATTGGGAGTGGTTGATAAAGACCTTGATTGGTCCTGACTCCTTTAGCTCTTTGAAAAATTGTGCATGTTTCAATAAAGTTTCTAACATCAGTGGCAAGTTTTGGCCAATGATAATTTCTCCTTATGAGTTCAAGTTTTTTATCAATCCCAAAATGACCCACTAATGTACCACAATATTTTTCTTTTATCATATTTTTACTCATGGAGAATTTAGGAATACATAATTGACCCCCTTTGAATAAAAGACCATTCTACAGTAAATATTCTGAATAAATGGTATTATATGCATCTGAAATAGTAGAGAAAACCTTGTAAATATCACTAAAGTTTGAATCATCCTTGTATAGGTACTTGAGGGCATCAATTCCCATGATTTGGACCTACACTTCTTCAAAAAAAATAACTCTTCTAGTGAGAGCATATGCAACTTTGTTTGAGGTTCCCTTCTTGTGCTTTATAGAAAATGGGAATGCTTGGAGTTGTTCAACCCATTTCATGTGCCTGCAACTTAAATTGTCTTGATTGTTAAGAAAAATTAATGCATGATTATCTATAAAGATAATAAATTCCTTAGGAAGAAATTAATGCCTCCATTTCTTGAGGGCTTGAACCATAGCATAAAGTTCTAGGTCATAAGTACTATACTTTCTCTTTGTTTCATTCAATTTTTTCAGAGAAGAAAGCCATTGGCCTTCTGTCCTGGCTGAGGACTGCACCTATGGCTAGATTACTAGCATTTGTATCCATTGGGAATAGCTTGTTGAAGGTAGGTAGTACCAAAATGGGATATTGTGCTGCTATTCCCTTGAAGTATTCAAAAGCCTCATTTTCTTGGGTTGTCCATTGGAATTTTTTTTTTCTACCACCCTTGATGGTATCAAGTAAAGGTGCAAAAATGTGACTAAATTTTTTGATAAACTTCCTATAAAAGGTAGCCAATCCATGAAATCTCCTAACTTCTCCTGGAGTCTTTAGTGTTGGCTAATTGAGTATTGCCTCTACATTTTCAGGATCTATTTTTAATGTGCCCTTTGAGATATCAAAGCTAAGAAATATCATTTCTTGTTGTATGAATGTACACTTTTCCATATTTATAGATAACTTGTTCTCATGTAGCCTCTAGAGAACTTGTTCCAAGTGTCTCATATACTCTCCTATAGTCCCACTAAATATTATGATGTTATCTAAATGAACCACCACAAACTTGCCTATAAAATCATGAAGAACTTCATTCATTAGTCTCATGAAGGTGGTAGGAGCATTACTAAGAAAAAATGGCATCACAAGCAATACATATAACCCCTTAGTGGTTTTAAATGCAATCTTCCACTCATCTCCCAAGCTTATACTTATCTGATGGTAACCAGATTTAAGGTCAATTTTAGAGAAATAACATGCTCCTCCAAGTTGGTCTAGTAGATCCTCAATTATAGGTATTGAGAATCTATATCTAATTGTTATCTTGTTAATTTCCCTAGAGTCAGTGCATAGTCTCCATTTTCCATCCTTTTTAGGGGCCAAAATACTTGGGACTGCACAAGGGCTAAGACTCTTTTATATGAGTCCTTTAGTCAATAATTCACTGACTTGTTTAGTTACCTCTGCATTCTGATTAGGGGTGAACTTATATGTTTCATTGTTGGGTAGGGAAGCACCAGGAATAAAGTCTATTTGGTGAAAAATGTCTCTCAGAGGTGATAGTTCATCAGGTATGTTTCCTACAACAATACCTTTATATTTTTGTAGTAGACTATCAACTTCCTATGGTACTTCTCTATGTACTATTTTCTCCTTAGGTTTGAGGACTAAAGAATATCCTACCTCTAAATGTTGTATAGTATTGATCATTTCTTGTTCTCCTACAATCATAACCAACTCTTCCTTTGGATTTTCTTGTTGAGGATCAGGGAGAGGGAGAAGATTGTATTTATGACCATTTTGAATGATTTGGTATTTGTTTGTGACTCTGTCATGCTTGGCCTATAGATCATACAACCATGGATTCCCTAACAAAAGGTGATAGACATCCATATCTACAACATCACAAAGGACTCTATCCTTATAGTCTTTGATGGAAAATAATACCCAAGCCTATTCATTTATGAGGGTATGTTGTCCCTTAGTTAACTAGGATACATGGGAGGGATTTGGGTGGGGTGCTTTCTCCAATTTTAATTTATCTACCATCTCTCTAGATACAAGATTTTCAGTAGAACCATAATCAATTACTAACTTGCATACCTTTCCATGGCTTTTGTATTTGGTCCTAAAAATATTCTTCCTTTGAGGAGGCTCCATCGGTATGGGTGCTTGGATTAAGGTCCTGTTCATCATGAGGGATACACCTTCTTCTCCTGAATAGTCTCTTATACTGTCAGTATCATCTTATTGCACTAGGTTGGTTCTTCTTTCCCCTTGGTTATTCTACTTGTCTCTGTCTAGACACCTATTGGTGTAGTGACCTGTTTGATTATAGTTATAGCACCTGATCTGCCCATTGTTTCTTCCTCCATTTCTACCTCATCCATTTCCTCTTCTTCCTCTATATCAACCTCTTGAACTGCTTTCTCCTTTTGATATTTTCCTAAATTGAGACCCTTAGGCCTTGCATATACTAAGCAAGCTTCACACATTCTAGTTCAACAAGCTTGGATTTCACTACCAATCTCTAAAATTCTTCTGTATAGCTAGAAATATCCATCTCTTTCTATCTTAGACTCATCCTTCTTTTATGAAGTTGGACTTCATAATCTTTAGGGACATAGGTTTTCCTAAGTAGGGCCACCATCTTCTTCCAAGTGGTGACTAGATTCTTTCCATTCTTCACCCTTTCATCTTGAGTGAAGTTCCACCATGTGAGTGTAGAGCCTTTGATCTTAGACTTAGAAATCTTCACCCTCTGATTCTCAGGGATGTATTCACAATCAAAGAAACTATTTAGGGAATCTACCTAATCCATTGCAGCATCTGGGTCCATCTTCTCATTTTATGTAGGCAAATCAAGCTTGGCATCCATGGTTTCACTCTACATACACTTTAGAGACTTCATAAGTAGCCTCTAGTTTGCAGGACATTCCTCTTCTTCCTATTCAAGGGGTTCTTCTTCACTCCCTTCTTTGACATCATCAAAGTTTCCACTACTTCTCTTCTAAAGCTCTTCCCTAAGCTTGTCCATTTCCTACCTCATATGATGCATTTCAATATCTCTTTTTTCATCATGCTTTGTCCTTTTCTCTCTCAGGTATCTTACTATCTCTGCATTGGTCATCCTTGTTGACAAGCCTCCTTCATCTTCTCCTTCCATGGTGTTGGTATATTTTTACCCTAAGGATCTTAGGTGCTTTGATACCACTTGATGAAGAGCTCTCCCCTCTTAAGGTGGTTTGAGAGTGGTGTGGCCTTCAGTTCCCTCTCTAGGACCAAAATGTCTAGGAAGAGTTCTCTACACCTTTAAAAGATCCTACAACTTTCACAACTCACTACTCTCCTAGAAGACCCCTGTCTTCCTTGGTAGAAAATGTCTTCTATTCTAGGTTTGCATCAAATAGGAACCTATGGATTAGAGAAGGGTATGGAAGGTTCCATTCTCACTATGTGTCTCTTATGGGAGTGATTTTCAAACCCTTTAAATGCATAGGTCTTTTTGACAACAACTCTAGTTTTTTTTCCTTTTAGGCTTATAGCCTATGAGCGAGGTTCTAGGGACTTAGATCTAGATTCCTACAAGGAGACTACAAAAAAATTGTAGATTTGGACACCCTTTATTGATTTATGTCAAACCTATAGATTGTGAGATCCCAACTAGTATGGACACTACCTAACAATTCCTGATCTACTACTCCTAATAGGGCTAATTGGCTTGGTTATTTAAGGAAGTGTTCACTAGCCAATTGTCCAAAGAAAATCACTAATTTGAATTGTGTTAAGGATCCCAAAGATATAATAATTCATCATCAAATTTATTTCATCCATCCCCAAAGTACCACTATCACTTTATTCTTCTATATTCTGGACCAAGTGCATAGAGATGCTTGGCCTAAGGTTTGCAAACAAACCTCACAAAAAAATCCTTCATTTCATGCACTCTTGAGGATCTACATTAAATTTATCCTACTTTAATTTCCCCACTTCGCATTGGAATCCTATGGAGGAAAAGCAAGTTAGGGCATTGTTTGTTGAAACCTTGATTAAGGAGAGTTTCCTGAAAACCCAATACAAAAATTCTTATATCCTTTGACTTCGATCTCTAAAATCACTCAATCCAAGTGCATTGGAGTCTTAGTTCATGTTATACACCAGGCCTATCAATATTCTTCTTTTCAATTCTGTATTCAAATCCATATGCGCACTGTTTACAGTCCTAAATTTAGGAAAAATAAGGAATTTTTTATTGATTCGAATGCAAATTACATAAGTGTGTCTTCCACCCATCTGAAAGGGAGATTTGAAGACCTTTCCCAATGAAACCAACCATTTTTCAAAGGTTGTGACCATGGGAGGTTTTTACAAATTGCTCGCGACTTTTTGGAAAAGTTGTCGAGCAACATTTCTTGTATTTTGTAACTTTTTACAAAATGTTCCCTTCTTGCTCCTAATGAGCCTATAAGGCATAAGAATTGGATCCTAAGGATCCCAAAAATTATTAAATAATTAAAATAACTTGGAAAGAAACCTAAGATATCCTAAATACCTAAATGTGCCCTTGGACCATAGTCAAAACCCATGGTTTATAACCACACCAAGGGTGACTATGCCTTACAATTGGCTTATTAGCTAAATCTATAATGTTGTGTTCAACCCTTAGGCATGAAGGCCCTTGGTTACATCCTTGGAGGCTCATTATGAAGATATTTTCATTGAGGAATGTAGGGATGTACCCCTACAATAAAATACAAAGTTGATAAACCTCAGTGATAAGCCATATTTTTTTTATACAAATTAATCTTGAAGAAAAATTCCATATTGTGAATATTGATAACAAGTGGATTCTAGATTATGATGTTATAATTCAGATATTGGAGGAGAAATATCTCAAGCCATGTTTAGTAACATTGCCTCACAAGGATGGGTCAAATATTTTCTCTACATTCATTAGCTTCTTCAAAAGTCATGACCCTAATTATGGTACAAAATTCACATTTTCGTATGAGTTATGTGTCTTGGATGAACATATAAAAGTTAATAACATGTTATACCTCATAAAGATTTTAATTTCAGAAGCTTATTCTATCATAAAGTGTAAAGAGACATTAAGAAGATAAAGTGAAAGAATGTTCTACAAGAGGCTGGACGAAAAAAATGCAGGCGGTTTTCTATCATCTGAAGCTAGCTTCTCTCTTAGGGCTAATTCATTGTATGAGAAGTAACCTATTTGTGTCCTTGAAAAGTCAGGGATTCGTAGATTTTTCCATAAATAAAAGAGGGGACTTGATATGTTTGTGTCCCTAAAGAGAAAAGGGGACTTGGCATCATAATTATCCCTCCAAGGAGCAAGGAGGGAAATATGTGAATCTAATTTTTTGAGCACTTGAGGAGGCATTAGACACACTCGTAGGATATGTGGACTTTCAGAGGAAAGATGTCTCATGTGAAGGTAGGTTGGTGTTGATTTCTAGAATAGAGAAGGTATGTTTCCATAGCACTTGAAGAGGCATTAGACACACTCAAAGGAGATGTGTACTTTTAGAGGAAAGGTTTCTCATGTGCAACACTTGAGGAGGCATTAGAAAAACTTGTAGGAGACATGAAATTTTAGAAGAAATATATCTCATTATGCATGGGAATTGAGAGCATTCATGTTGTACAAATGGTTTTTGGTTCTATGGTTAGAAGATCCATTGATGCAGAAAGTTTGGTGTCTCTTGGATAAGAAAGGAAGTCAAGAGATCCACTATTATAGTCAGTTTGGTATTTCTTGAGTGAGCGAGGAGGATTAGTGAAGATACTTCATCAAAGTATCTAGAAGTGTTGGGTTCAAAACCCTTGTAATGTTCCACTCTTGTTCTAATTAATGTAATAAGGAGGGGGATGTTGGCATATTACATTAAAATAGTTTAGTTTGTAGTTTAGATTAATAAATATATGTTAGTTTATAATTGTTAGTTGGGAAGTTACATTCTTGTAGTTGGTTATTGATAGGAAAATAAGGATTTATAAATTGTTGGAGATATTAATGTAAATCATCCAAGTGAATCTCATTTGAATTATATTAATAATAATTTTCTATTTAGTTTTTGATCTGGAACTAATTCAACATTTGATCCCTGATAATTGGGAATGAAACAATATAATATCATGTTACATATATTAATAGTTAAGAGTGTGATTCACCTTGCATAGAATTCATCCTTTCACTCTAAGACCAAACATATCTAGCTTTAGTCTCATTTTACACACTCAATTTTAGAGGATGCACAGTTGCAACTAGAGAAGATAGATACTAGAAAGAATACTGGTGATATTTTGACCAAGGCAATAACATAAGAGAAAATGACTTCCTAATCATCATCTATTGGTCTTCAAGCTTGATCATAGCGAAAATGAGAAATAGTCAAGTCAAGGTGTGTCAATCTAGTGGGAGCTTCAAGGGTAGTGGTGTTGCTATAGGATATGTTTCCAAGTGGGAGATAGTTTGGTATTGAACTTGATTAGTTTCCAAGTAGGATATTTTTGGTTTGTGGTGATAGATTAGGAAAGTACTCTACACTTTCCATGTATCCTCACTGAGGTCTAGGGGTTTGAGGGCATAGGCCAGGTAAGGATTCTTTTTTTGGTTAACTCATCAAGCATTTTTTGGTTAATTTGTTTAAAAGGTCTTTAAAAATTTGATATTACTAAACCACTTAAAAGGCCTATAAGTAAGTGGGGATGTAATGTGAAATTATCATATTGTAATTTTCTCTTCACTAGATAATAAAATTAGTGGATGATAGTTTCTTTGGTGGATTTAGCTCATATTGGGTGAACCACGTTAAATCTTTGTGTTATGTTTTTTTTCTATCTTGTCTATTTTTGCATTATCTTAATATTATGTAATTCTCATATCTATCTAAAACCTAATAGTTGACAGTCACATATGTTTGAACATGATTGAAATAAAATGAAAAATGATAAAGGGTCATAATTTAAACATACATACATACAAGGGAGATAGTTTCTTAAACTTTTAAGTGCTTAAAATATATTTTAAACTAGGAACACACACACACACACACACACACACACAGAGAGAAATTAAACTTGTAGAGATTTTGTCATGATGCAATTTAATTTGTACAAAATTGAGAAACATATGATTATAAATATTAATGTGACAATAAATTTTTATATTATGAGAAATGCTAAATTTTTCAATATCATCAATTTTTCTTTACATGATATTATAGATATAGCATTTTATAAAACAATTTATGATTATTATTATAATATTTAACATTATTATCTTAGGAGAAACTTATCAACTCTATCTCCTTTGCTATGAATGAGGACAATAAAAAAACCCTGTTTGTTGTTCCTTCTAACAAGGAAATTTGGAATGTAGTTTTTTCTTTTGAGGGAGAAAAGGCCCTTGGCCTTGACAGGTTTCCAATGTTCTTTTTTAAGAATTTTTGGCCCATAGTGGAAAAGGCCATATGTGATGTTGTTAAAGAATTTTTTCACTCCAGTAATCTTTTCAAGGAGATTAATGCTACCTTTGTTGTTCTCATTCCAAAAGTTCATGGGGCTAACTCTTTGGATAAATTTAGACCTATCAGTCTCTACGACTCCTTTTATAAAATTAGTTTGAATGTCCTCACTTCTAGGATGCTGGTTATTCTTCCCAAGATTATCTCTCCTTAGAAAAATGGTTTTGTCCCTGGTAGACAGATTCTTGATTCTATTATAGAGATCCATGAGAACATTCACTCATTGGCTATGGCCAAAATATAGGGATTTATTTTTAAACTTGAATTATGCAAGGATTATGATAGGGTGGATTAGGGGTTTCTAAGGGAGATTATTAAGGCCTTTGGTTTTCATGACAAGGTTATTCAACTTTGTAGTCAGCTCTTTGGTTCTATGTCATTATTTTGATTGTTAATGGCTCCCCCTCACATTTATTTAAATCATCGAGAGCTCTAAGGTAAGGGGATCCTATTTATCCTATTATTTTCACTATTCTGGTAGAGGGGTTGGATAGGTTTATTAAGAAATTTATGGAGGAAGGTAAACTTCAGGGCCTAAGACCAACTTCTAATGATCTTATTTATTCTCATGAGTAGTTCATGGATGACACCATAACCATGGCAGAAGCTTTGGTCAAAGAAGCTAGAGCAATGAAATTGATCCTCAATACTTATGAGACTACCACATGTCAAAAGATCAAATAGGTCAAAATTTCTTTGTTCTTCATTAAAACTCTGGAGGAGAGGCAATCTAAAATTGCTAAAATTATTGGGTGTGGTAAAGAGGATTTCCCTTCTACTTACCTAGGTCTTCCTCTTGGTCTAAAAGCTTCTAAATCTTTATGGAATCACCTATTGGACATATTCAATAAGAATCTTGCTGGATGGAAAGGGGATTTGCTCAGCCAAGAGGGGAAGGTACTCTAACTGAAATCCTCTTTATAAAGC
Source organism: Chamaecyparis obtusa (assembly GCA_027943335.1). Classification (NCBI taxonomy): domain Eukaryota; kingdom Viridiplantae; phylum Streptophyta; class Pinopsida; order Cupressales; family Cupressaceae; genus Chamaecyparis; species Chamaecyparis obtusa. The sequence goes on along the minus strand of BSBK01009571.1, from coordinate 79,122 downwards.
CTTCCTATTTATGCCTCTAGTTTGTTCAGAATTCCTTCTAAGTTTATTGAAGCTCTTGAGAAAATCCAAAAGAACTTTCTTTGGTTGGTTGTTGAGGAAAGGAAATGTATCCCCATCCTTACTTGGGCTAAGGTTTACAAGCCCAAATGGTTGGGAGGATTGGGTACCAGATCTATTAAAGTTATCAATAAGGCTCTTCTGGCCAAATAGAGTTGGAGAGTTTTTTGAGAAGATAGGCAGTGGAGTCAAATTTGGAACAAAAAATATTTATACTCTCAGCCTTATGCAGAGGAATTTTTGGACCCTTTATTTTCTGTGGAGGGATCTTACATTCAGAGTTCTACCCAATTCTCTAAAGATTGGGTTTCTTCAGGCAGAAGATGGAAACTAGGTGATGGAAAGAAGATCAGATTCTGGGAAGATAGATGGTTTCTAGATATTCCTCTATCTAAGCACTCATCTTTTAAGGTGTGGAAATATCATTGCACCAATTCCTTTGTTGTTTGGGTGTTTGAGTACTGGAAGGATTCTAAATGGGTCCTGCTTTCTATTGGAAGCTCCTTTAATGTCTATTGATATCCTTTTGTCTTCTATGGTTATATCTCCTAATTCAAAGAATTCCCTTGTGTGGGGTGATAACCCTAGTGGAAAGTTCTTTGTATCCTCTTCCATTTCTTTACACTTCACTAATGGACAATGAACTTTTTGGGCTGAGGCTTGGCTGAAGTGGTGTATTCTTAAAGTTAATATCTTTTACTGGCTTGCTGTTAAAAAAATGTTCTCATGATGGACAACCTTCATAGAAGGGGGTTCTCTTTCTGATGTAGGGACATTCTAGGGTGCTTGGTGAATCTACATGGTTGTGTGTTGTTTTGATTTTGTGTTACTCAGTTGCAGCTTTAACCGATGGTCTCGGTTATTGACGGAAGCTTGGTCACTGAACAAACTCCGTGAAACCTCTTGAGCTTGGTGGAAATTGTACTTCGTGATGCCTATGGTGCTCGATCAACATGATTTATCGGTGATGTGTGTTTTTCTTGGTGTTTCTTGGCATGCTCGGTTGTTTCTCTAGTGCTTAGTAGTTTTGGTTTACCTACTGGAGTTCTTGGAGATTTGGGTGGCCGACTTGGTGCATTTATTGTTTGTAGCTTCTGATGTATTCTCCTATGTAGATCTTGAGGCCGACATGGATAATTAATTGTTTTTAAGGATATTCAAGAGCCGAATTTTGTTGCATTTAATATTAGTTTGTAGTAGAAGTTGACTTGGCTTAGGAGTTAATTATTTCTTGCAGCCGACTTGTGGTTGAGGACATGTATTTAATGAGTGTTTGGGTAGATGTTTAGGAGTCAGTAGATTGGTAGAGAGAGAAGGATAGACTTAGATCCTATGAGATCTTGAAGATCAGATTTTTTATCTGATAGTTTTTAATAGCAGAGCTAGTGGTTTGCATGCTTGGAGACAAGGAGATTGTTTGGAGGCTTGTGAGCTCAAGTTTAGATCTGCCTTAGTGTTTCCGTCAGTTGCTGATTGTTTCAGAGCTGGACTAGCTGGAAGATTACATAAATACTTTGAATGTATTTTTCTCTAACTCGAAAGGCCTTACAGTTGGGCATGTTAATGAAAATTTAGTTAAAAACATTGTCTTGTTGTGTTATTCCACATTGTGGTATTTGGTTTCTTTTTTGGACTGTCCTTAATTGGATCCTCCTTACCTATTCTGTGTTAGGTGGTATCAGAGCTTGAAGATCTTGAGTGTGTAAACCAGTCTCTGAGTTGAGGATGTTTGCACCAGGACCTGGTTGGTGATTTATTGCTTTGGGTTTTCAAAAATCTTGAAGGATGTCTCTGAGAAGATTGGACCCTAGAGAAATTACAGATATTCATGATGTTGTGGACTCACAAATTACATAGAAGGTTAAAGTTGATTTCAGATTTGAGATGGAATTGATGAAGAATGACATGATCACTGAGATCATGAGGGCTATGGATGGTGTACCTTGGAATCTTTGTACTAAAGATGGTTATGAGGAAGCTTCTGAAGACTTTGCAGTGGATAGATTAGTGGAGATGACCGGAGAGATAGATCCGATGAAGATAGAACTGGTAAGTTGCATAGATCTGGAGCTTAGTTAAGTACTAGTTATCAAATGGAAGTTTATACTTTCTCTGGTACTTTGAGACCTGACGATTTGATTGATTAGATTGGTGAATTAGAAGATTACTTTGAGCTAGAAGAAATTGAAGATCCTCTTAGAGTAAGGTCAGCACAGACTAAGTTGAAAGGACATGCTTCTCTTTGGTGGAAAGAATTTTAAAGAGATAGAAAAGATAAAGGTGAAATGAATATCAATCGGTGGAGGTTGATGGTGACTAAATTGAAAGCTAAGTTCATATGTGCCGACTATGAGCTTGACTTGTTTAAGAAGTTGCAAAATATGAAGAAAAAATATTTGACTTTGGAGGACTATACTGAGTACTTCTATAAGTTGACTATTCAGTCTGGACACAGAGATCTTGGTAAAGAAAAGGTAGCTTGGTATGTAAATGGTTTGAGATTCAATATTCAAGATGAGCTTGGTATGCTTAAGATTGATTCGGTTGAACTCTAGTAAATTTTAGCTTATTTTTTTATGAGGATTAGTCAATTTTTAGATACAATTGGTCGACCAAATGACCATAATTGTTGTCAAAAAAATTTCATCGGTTATTCAACATATTATGTCAGTGTCAAAATGTAGATCTCTATAGTTTTGATTGACTATCAGTGACCCACACATAGTCATAGATCTAGGCAATGATGGTCGGTCATCACTGTGACCAAGCCATTATGTAAAGGCTGAGCTACGTAATGTTTACTTACCGAGCAGTAGTACTACCAAGTAAACTTATGGTCACTATGTATTTTTTTGTAGTATACCGAGTCTAGTATTTCAGAGTCCTATATGCAACAATTACAGAGTGCCAGAGTTATCAACATATGCCGAGTACAGTGAATGCAGAGTATCAGAAACTGCATTTGCCGAGTTATCCAGAGAATGACATAAGAGTTTCCTTTGGCACAGTGATCGAAGTAAATAGTTTTGGATGACATCCATGTTTTGCATTTTTTTGGTTGAGATAATTACAGAGGTAATTATGCATCTACTTAGTGATCATTGATCCCTATGCAATACCTAGAGCCAATCAGAAATTAGTAAGACTTAAGCAGCAAAATGAATTAATCTAAACCATAGATCTTGAATTAGTAAGATGGTTTTTTGATTATATAAGGAAAAGTTCTAAACCCTAAAACATAGTAGCAAGGGATAGCGAATGTGAAGGGTATAAGAAGATAGGTATGATTCAGTGAAGAGAAGTATTCAAAGACAAAGTTTAGTGACAGAGCTAAGCAGTGAAAGCATAGAAAGGAGATAAATCTGGTAGATGAGATCAATATTATATAGTAAAGAGAAGATCTGTTATCTGCATATAGTGCAAACTGAAAGATCAGGTATTGAGACATTCTAGCTAGTGTATCAGGGTAAATCTCTTAACCGAGTAGTCCTAACAAACTTTTTGTAATCTCTTAACCAAGTGCTTACTTTGTTGTAAGTTTCAAATCCTTTTACAAGGTAGACTGTATAAGACTTTTAGCTTTTAATAGGGAAGACCCCTCACAGGTTTGATAAAGTTTTGATAAAATTTTGTAAGCCCTAACAAGAAAATTAATTACTGTGGTAGTGAAGATTTGTGGGTGTCATCCCCACCCCAATTTTACCTTTCAAGGGTTTTGGGGTAACCAAAATCTTTGTGTTATGAATGCTTTCATGGATGATGTTTAGTTTGTTAGTTATCTGATTATGATCAAGTATTGTTAATGCTACCCAAAAATTTTATTATGAGAATGGTTTAGTAGGTGATATCTAATTCACCCCCCCCTCACAGTATCACATTTCCCAATTATATTTCCAACAATTCGTATCAGAGTTGCAAGGTTTCTCATAGAAAGTCTAACCACTTGAAGAAAAAGATCTTGAGATGGAAGTCTATAAGTTGGGAAAGGTCATAGAGAATTAGAAAATTGATGTATAGCTGCCATTACAACAACTGGTAGTAGCCAAAAGAGAACTGAAGAAATCCTTGATCAAAAGAAGAGAAATTGCTATTCAACAAATGATCACAATATCAACAAGAAGATACCACTGAATTATTTGATAATGGAAACTTTGTTGAAAGTGACAAAGCCATAAAAGAGCTACTGGAGAAGAATACCATACTAAATGATGACATCAGGAATCTAAAGAGAGAAAAGGAGATTCAATCTGTCAAACTTTATGAAGTAGTTGAATAGAAAAAGAAAGCTGAAGATGATAAGACAATGGCTGAAGAAGACAAAAGACAAATTGCAATAAGATTGGATGAAAGGAAAAGTGACATGCAAAGGTTGACTAATAGTCAACTGGACATGGTGAATCAACTATCATTGGTTAATCAAGAGTTGGGCAGGAAAGATATGGAAATCAACCAATTGAGGTCTGAGAATGTTCAATTAAGGAATGAACTTAGAACTAAAAAGGAAATCAATGAAAGCATGAAAAAACCTAATGAAGCTACAAAATATTTTGAAGATTTCTTAAGATCACCTAGAAGATATGATGATATATCTAGACTTGGACTAAACAAACATGCTTCATCTGCTGAAGAAGGAAAATCATCAAAGAATGGAGAACAGAAGAATGCAAAACCAAAGAACAACAAGCCCACATGCCATCACTGTGGAAAGCTAGGACATACAACCAACATATGTAGAAGTAAACATGGTAAGTTTGATTCAAAACCTAAGGTTAATGGAAATTTCTTTAACTATAAGAAACAAGGAAATCAGGCACATGAATGTAGGTCTAAGGTCAATAACTCACCTACCTCACCTAAGTTTCAAGGCAATATTTGTTTCAACTATCAAAAGTATGGGCATAGAGCATTTGAATGAAGGTCTAAACAAAGATGGTCATAAAATGAACAGACTAAGTCACCTGCGAAGAACAACTCATAGAATTGGGACTACAACACATGGCACACTTGTCATTATTGTGGAAAATATGGACACATTAGAGAAAATTGCATGAAGACTCATTTCAGAGGTATATCCAAAAGCTGGATGACTAGAAGCATGGTATGTTACAAATGTAATAAGATAGGTCATCTTAAGAAAGACTATAGATCACCTATGCTGAGAAATGATCAGAATTAGAAAGAAGATATTCATGAGAAATTGAAAAATCAAATGGACAAGACATGGAAGAAGAAAGAAGAAGGAAGCACTAGTGAACCAAGCACATCTGAGGTCACCCAATCCGATAGATCGGGTGATCACACTTCTTCTAACTAAGAATAGAAGGTATGTTTGGAACCAAATTTTACAAAGCTTTATTTTACATTAGTTGCTAACACAAAGCTTGAGTAGAAGTCCAATCTACATAGTTAAAGATGCATTAGGACATATCTAAGAGAAATAGAAAACTTTATTTTTTGATGCCGAGTGACAGTATTCTGACATAGGTATCAGTGTATGCCGAGCACCTATTATGGCTAAGATGCTATAGGTGCCAAGTTGTGTTAGAATGACTATTTTGACTGAGCTTGTGTAAGCCGAGGTTAGCATGCGTTTGCTGAGACAGCTGTATTCCACTTACAAATTCTATACAGAGCATTTATGAGGCCCTAATTTTACTTTTTGGAAGCTATAAAGTGGAAAGTTTCCATTCATTTCATTTCACCTAGTGAATTGAGATTTCTTTTAGTGATTTAGAGGGTGAGAAACTAGTTTATCAAGTTGATTCTGAATCTCCACAGTGTGTTGTCAGCAAAAATCATCTATGGGGTACTTACGAGAAAAAGGTACATTACCAAGAAAACATTTCTTTTCAAAATTTGAAAATTTGAAATGGCATCATCATCTGCTAGAGTGAAGAAACAAGGGATGGAGGTTTTCAATGAGCAATTGGTAAGGAATGAAGTCTGCAAGCCACGAATCTTAAAGACAATTTCAGAATCCATGATTAAAGGAGATTTGACCGGAGCCCTATCTTCAATTCAAAAAAATGTGTTGATGATGAAGGACATTAGGTCATGTTATATGAGTAAAATTGGGGAAATCAAAGATTACGAGATCAGGGAGGTGTATGACAAGTTATGTGTTAACGAAGTGTTGAAGCCATAATATAAATTAGTTGTTGAACAAGGGTTAGTGCATGCTCTAGATTTCCCATAGAACTTTAAGGTTGAATGGATAAAAATTATGTTGAGTCAAGTACAAGACATGCAACTATGGCTGGAAGAGAGATTGGTAAAGATAATCAAGGAAATGATCCAATGAGTCACTCATTACCCTACAATTCAAGGAAAAAGGACAATGAAGATTTTGAGCAAAGAGGAAATTCAAGAAAACACACAAGTTGTATGGAATAAGCGAGGACTGATGATCTCTACCATTACAGATCTAGAAATTCACTTTAATGTTAGGGTTATCTCACACAAGTTTTACCAATCTAGTCAGTTGGACAGTGTCCCCTGTACGACAGTGGACCAGGACTGGAAAATCATTAAGAAAGGGCACACGTATGATCTTGCCCAGCTCTAGCTGACTCAGCTTGCCGAGAACCTCAACTCAATCCGGACTGCAAAGAACTCAATGTGTAAGTTTGGCTCTTTGCTAATCTATCTATTTATTTATGTAAAGAAGAGTTTTCCTACTCATGGAGGTGTGATATGGGATAAGAAGAAACCCATTATTGTGCAAATCAGTGAGTTTATAGGTCAGATTCAAGATAGTTTTAATGGAGTAATGGAAAACTATTTTATTGATTTTAAAAAGAAAATGAGGAAGAGGAGCAGAATCCCTATGTCATTAGTTGAGAAGTACAGTAATGATATATGCTTTCTAGTTGACACAGATTTCACTTATGCACAAGTAGTCCTTCCTAGGGTTTCATGGCTCATGCCACTACCCTATGAAACTAATATATATGGAGCTACTACTATGATTACAGCCCTCTTAGATGAAGAAATTGATAGCAAGGCACCCTACTTTGGGACATGTGAAGAAGCCAAATAAAAAATCTCTTTGGGTTTAATAGCTGCAACCTTAGAGAGGAAGAGAAAGAAGATAGTAAAGAATGTTGAGAAGTATGTAAAAAAATTGGACAAGGATGCTCCACTAGAATTAACCCAAGGTTTGGGAGAAGATGAGCCAAGTGAATCTAGTGATAGTGAAGAAGAAGAAGAAGAAACTCACGTAGAAGAGAAGAAAGGAAAGAAACCAATAATTGTCAAGACTCCAACCAAGAAAAGAATACTAAAACCTAGAGTGTCTTCAACACCTATGCTTTGGCCTAGAACAAGGGGAGCAAGTACTAAAACTCCTAAGCTATCCCCTAAATCTAGTAAGTGTAAACCTGCACAACCTAAGGCAGTGCCGAGTAAGGGAAACAAAATGCCTAGAAGAAAACTTGTATTGGTACAAGAAGATGATGAGGAAACTGAAAGTGATGAAGAGGCGAAGAAGAAGATTGCACTACAAGATGTTAAATCTACTGTGGATGAAATATGCCACAAGATCAAAAACTCTACAGGAGTGGATGACTTGAAAGAGTTAAAGTTTGGAAGTTTGAGTATAGGAGAGAAATAAAAAGTTGAAGATAATATTCTTGAAATGCTCTGCACTTTGAAGATGTTACCTATTTAGTTAGAGAATCGAATACCAAAAGAGCTGAGCAATAGGGTTGCACAGAAATGGGAATATGCCCTTAATAATGAAAAAAAATAAGGGAGAGCACTTTAGCAGAAGTGGAGTCAAGCCTCACCCCTGCCAACATCAAAAAAACTATGGAGAAATACGAAGATAAATTTGATCCTAAGCTTAGATCTTTTCTAATCCTTCAACACAAGGTGGAGGATGTAGTACAGGAAAGTGTCAAGATTTGGAAAATAGTGTATGGATTGTTGATTGACAAAGATGGAGATATTGGTGCTAGTACATCTAAGGATGCCAAGCCTAAAATAGAACAAAGTATAATGGAATCACCAATTCTGGAGATAGAAGCTCCCAAGGAAGAGGAAATTTAGAAGGAACCTGAAGTACACATTGTAGATATCATAGAGGATACATCAGTTAAGAATCTAGTATTGACTGAGGAAGACATACAGGCCGAGAAGGGAAAAGACACATCTTTGCTAGGTAGTAACATATTACTTTTACAAGTCAAAGCTTATCTATAAATTGGTGTAACATTAACTAGTAACACTACCCCCACCAAATATGAAGTTGTTATAGTTGATCAGTTAGTTGGTACAAGTACTACCGAGGAACCAAAGAAATTGGCACCAGTTATTCAACTCACATCTGCTGAGGAGATCCACCAAGAAAAAGAGGAGAAGTTAGAAGATAAAGGTAATAGTCCTTATGTGGAGGATAAGGGAACTAAGGTAAAACAAGGAAAAGACATAGCTACTAAGGTATATGAGCCTACAAAACAAGAAGCAATAGAAGCTCTTGTACAGATGCCGAGTGGGAGCACACCAAAGAATGAACAAAAGAAAAAAATGGAAGTCTTCTCACCTAAGGTTACCATTGATGAAGTTATTACTATTCCAAAATGGGATATTCATAACTTATCCTATGAGAAAATACAAATATTGAAAGATTTATTATCAAGGAAAAGTAGACAAGAAGAATTGAGAAGAGAACATTAGCAGAAACATGTTCTGTATGAAATCAAAGATATATTTAATGATGTTTATGAGTTATCCGATGTAAATAGTTCCGCTCCCATATTGGAACAACTTGTACATATTTTTCAAAAGGTAAATAACGACAAGTGTAGCACCAACGATAAATTGTTTGAGTGGTTGGAAAGAAAGTTTGAGACCAAAATGCTACAGAAAGTATCTGCCGAGATTGCGGTTAAATAGGTTGCACTTTCTACTTTCGTAGCAAAGACCGAAGAAGTAATTATAAATGCAAACTCTCTGCTCACTAAAAAATGCAATATTGAACAATTCATTAAGGAGAACCAATGATTGATCGATCAACTGTGGCAAGAAATCAAATCAACCAGTCAGTCTTTAAGTATTGATCCAGAAAATAGTTCAAACCATTATGTCAAGATAATGCATACTCAAGGAAAGATAGCCGAGTTGATGGCTAATGATGGAAAGATTAAATCTCACCTACTTTCTATGCAAACAATTTTAACACCTCACCTGGAGGCATTACAGAGAAAGTTGGTCAAGGCTAAGGAATTAACTCAGAGGGATCCAAATTTGTCTACTACCGAGAGTCTAATCAATCTAGTTGCCGAACTAGAAGTGCAATATGAAGTTTTAACTATTGCTACTGGAGGATGGGAAATTGCACTACACATGGTTATGATGCTACACAAACCATTTCTGGAGAAGCATTTTGAGATCCCCACTCTAGATGAGATTCGTCATGTCAAAATCAAGGGGGAAGTAAAATCATGACATGACAAAGAGGGAGGTAACCAAATTTTTGAAATTTTTGGAATGTATATATTGCTCAAGGGGAGTATTTTGTTTATATTACATACTTTTGTAAAGGGAGATGTAATGTCATGACAAAGCGTTTTTTCCACTAATGTCAAAGGGGGAGATTGTAGATCTCTATAGTTTTGATTGACTATTAGTGACCCACACTTAGTCATATATCTAGGCAATGATGGTGAGTCATCACTGCAACTGAGTCATTATGTAAAGGTCAAGCTATGTAATACTTACTTACCAAGCAGTAGTACTGTCGAGTAAACTTATGGTCACTATGTATTTTTGTAGTATACCAAGTCTAGTATTGTCAAGTCCTATATACAATGATTACTGAGAATGAGAGTTATCAACATATCCCGAGTATAGTGAATGCAGAGTATCAAAAATTGCATTTGCCGAGTTAGTCAGAGAATGACATAAGAGTTTGTTTTGGCACAATGATCGAGGTTAATAGTTTTGGCTGACATCCATGTTTTGTATTTTGTTTTTTGAGATAATTACAGAGGTAATTACGTATCTACCTAGTGATCATTGATCCCTATGTAATACCTAGAGCCAATAAAAAATTAGTAAGACTTAAGCGGCAAAAGGAATTAATCTAAACCATAGATCTTGAATCAATAAGATGTTTTGTTGATTATATAAGGACAAGATCTAAACCCTAAAACATAGTAGCAAGGGATAGCGAATGTGAAGGGTATAAGCGGATAGGTATGATTCAGTGAATGGGTGACCCCACAATAGTGGATTACACTTTTTTAGACATGCTGATTTTTGCTGAAATAACACATTTTTAATAAAATATGATTATTTAAGCCTTGAGAGGTTCTATTTAAAGGAAAAAATTATAAATGGTTAGCTGAAATATTCTTAGATAAAAAAATATATTCATATAATATCTATACTCCTCATTCATACTTGCAATGGAGTCTCCTTCGCACCTATTAAAATGCTGACAAAAAATCACTTTGACTTTATCTTTTGGGAGATCAAATGAATCCATTTGGAAAACCTATCTATGTAGTAAGGTACTCCTGAGAAATTTTTTTGAATGATTATAATGTTAATATATAGTAATTTTATAATGACTTTGTATCTTTAGTTTTACTAAACATAGATATTTCATTGTATGTCTACCTCTAGGTTTGACACTTATAGAAAAATAGTAAATGAGAGAAAAAAAATCCTAAAAATAATCTATGCCCTAGGTATTTAAGTTCTTTTTCTATCAAAAAAAATAAAAATCAAATTGGACAAATACACGACAAGTTATAAGCTATGTAGTCAATGTATGTCAAAATTATAGTTTAGTCAACCTCAAACATTAATAAAATATAAAATAATCATGATAATGTCATAAAAAAAAATTCATGCCCTTCGAATGGATGCTACAAAACTAATTTTAAAAGAATCACATTGATATCTATTTTAGAAAAAAAAATTATGCTCTATGAAAACAATGTAACTCTTTGAAAATGACATTTTCAGCCACATACCAATTTTCGTGGGAGAAAGAAAAAACTATTCAAATCAATTAAAAAATTTTAAAAATATATATATTTAGAATCTAGGCAGAAAATCCTAAAAGACTATAATTTACTTCATCTTCTGATTTCAAATGGTTTAATGACAATATGCATCTGAATCTAAAAGTTTTTTTCAAAATGTAGAGTTCAGTGTCTATTCAGGCAAAAATGTGTAACCCACTATTGTGGGTTCACCCGAAGAGAAGTATTCAGAGATAGAGTTCAGTGACAGAGCTAAGTAGTGAAAGCATAGAAAGGAGATAAATCTGATAGATGAGATCAATATTTTACAGTAAAGAGAAGATCTATTATCTGCATATAGTGCAAACCGAAAGATCAAGTATTGAGACATTCTAGCCAGTGTATCAAGGTAAATCTCTTAACTGAGTAGTCCTAACAGACTTTTGTAATCTCTTAACTGAGTGCTTACTTTGTTGCAAGTTTCAAATCCTTTTACAAGGTAGACTGTATAAGTCTTTCAACTTTTAACAGAGAAGACCCCTCATAGGGTTAATCAAGTTTTGATCAAATTTTGTAATCCCTAACAAGAAAATTTATTACTGCAGTAGTGAAGATTTGTGGGTGTCATCCCTACCCCAATTTTACCTTTCAAGGGTTTTTGGGTAACCAAAGTCTTTGTGTTATGAATGCTTTCATGGATGATGTTTAGTTTGTTAGTTATCTGATAATGATCAAGTATTGTTAATGCTATGCAAAACTTTTATTATGAGAATGGTTTAGTAGGTGATATCTGATTCACCCAGCCCCTCTCAGTATCACATTTTGAAACTATATTTCCAACAATTGGAATCAGAGCTGCAAGGTTTCTCATAGAAGCCTAACCACTTGAAGAAAAAGATCTTGAGATGGAAGTCTCTAAGTTGGGAAAGGTCATAGAGAATCAAAAAATTGATGTACAACTGGCATTACAACAACTGGAGGCAGCCAAAAGTGAACTGAAGAAATCCTTGAGCAAAAGGATAGAAATTGCTATTCAGCAAAATGAATCACAATATAAAGAAGAAGATACCATTGGATTATTTGATAATGGAAACTCTATTGAAAGTGACAAAGCCATAAAAGAGCTACAAGAGAAGAATAACATACTAAATGATGACATCAGGAATCTAAAGAGAGAACAAGAGATTCAATCTGTTAGACTTTGTGAAGTAGGTGAACAAAAAAAGAAAGCTGAAGATGATAAGACAATGGCTGGAGAAGACAAAAGACAAATTGCAATAAGATTGGATGAAAGGACAAGTGACATGCAAAGGTTGACTAATAATCAACTGGACATGGTAAATCAACTATTGCTGGTTAATCAAGAGGTGGGCAGGAAAGATATGGAAATCAACCAACTGAGGTATGAGAATGATCAATTAAGGAATGAACTTAGAACTGAAAAGGAAATCAATGAAAGGATGAACAAACCTAATGAAGCTACAAAATAGTTTGAAGAATTGTTAAGATCACCTAGAAGATCTGATGATAGATCTGAACTTGGACTAAATGAACATGCTTCATCTACTAAAGAAGGAGAATCATCAAAGAATGGAGAATAGAAGAATGCAAAGCCAAAGAACAACAAGCCCACATGCCATCACTGTTGAAACCCAAGACATACAACCAACAGATGGATAAGTAAACATGGTAAGTTTGATCCAAAACCTAAGGTCAATGGAAATTTCTTTAACTATAAGAAACATGGACATTGGTCACATGAATGTAGGTCTAAGGTCACTAACCGCCTTACCTCACCTAAGTTTCAAGGCAATTGTTTCAACTGTCAGAACTATGGGCATAGAGCATTTAAATGCAGGTCTAAACCAAGATGGTCATCAAATGAATAGACTAAGTCACCTGTGAAGAACAACTCATACAATTAGGACTACAATACATGGTATAGTTGTCATTATTGTGGAAAATATGGACACATTAGAGCAAATTTCATGAAGACTCATTTTAGAGGCAGATCTAGAAGCTGGATGAATGGAAGCATGGTATGTTACAAATGTAATAATATAGGTCATCTTAAGAAAGACTGTAGATCACCTATGCTGAGAAATGATCAGAATCAGAATGAAGATATCCATGAGAAATTGAAAAATCAGATGGACAAGACATGGAAGAAGAAAGAAGGAAGCACTAGTGAACCTAGCACATCTGAGGTCACCCAATCCAATGGATTAGGTGATCACACTTCTTCTAACTAAGCGTAGAAGGTATGTTTGGAACTAAATTTTAAAAAGCTTTATTTTACATCAATTCCTAACATAAAGATTGAGTAGAAGTCTAATCTCCATAATTAAAGATGCATTAGGACATATTTGAGCGAAATAGAAAACTATATTTTTTGATGTCGAGTGACAGTATTCTGACCGAGATATCAGTGTATGTCGAGCACCTATTATGAAGAAGATGCTATAGGTAACAAGCTATGTCGTAATAGTTATTTTGACCGAGCTTGTGTTAGCCGAGGCTAGGATGAGTTTGCCGAGACAACTGTATTCCACTTACAAATTCTGTACGAAGCATTTATGAGGCCCTAATTTCACTTTTTAGGATCTATAAAGTGGAAAGTTTTCATTCATTTCATTTCACCTGGTGAATTGAGATTTCTTTGAGTGATTCAGAGTGCAAGAAATTCATTTATCAAGTCAATTCCGAATCTCCACAGCGTGTCATCGGCAAAAATCATCTATAGGGTACTTACGAGAAAAAGGTACATTATCGAGCAAACATTTCTTTTTGAAATTTTAAAATTTAAAATGGCATCATCATCTGCTATAGTGAAGAAACAAGGGATGGGAGTTTTCAACGTGCAATTGGTAAGGAATGAAGTCTGCAACCCATGAATCTTTAAGACAATTTCAGAATCCATGATTAAAGGAGATTTGACCAGAGCCCTATCTTCAATTCTAAAAAATGTGTTGATGATGAAGGACATTAGGTCATGTTATATGTGTAAAATTGGGGAAATCAGAGATTACGAGATCAAGGAGGCATATGACAAGTTATGTGTTAATGGAGTGTTGAAGCCAAAATATAAATTAGTTGCCGAACAAGGGTTAGTGCATGCCCTAGATTTCCTGCAGAACTTTAAGGTTGAATGGATAAATATTGTGTTGAGTTGAGTAAATGACATGCAATTATGGTTGGAAGAAGGACCAGTGAAGATAATGAAGGAAATAATCCAACAAGTCACTGGTTACCGTACTATTCAAGGAAAAAGGACAATGATGTTTTCGAGCAAAGAGGAAATTCAGGCAAACACACAAGTTGTATGGAACAAATGAGGAATGACGATCTCTACCATTAAAAATCCAGAAATTGACTTTAATGTTAGGGTTATCTCACACAAGTTCTACCAATCTAGTCAGTTGGAAAGTATCCCCTGTATGGTAGTGGACCAGGCATGGAAAATCATTAAGAAAGGGAACACGTATGATCTTGTTGAGCTCCAGCTGACTTGGCTTGTCGAGAACCTCAACTCAATCCAGACTATAAAGAAATCAATGTGTAAGTTTGGCTCTTTGCTAATCTATCTATTATTTTATGTAAAGAAGAGTTTTCCTACTCATGGAGGTGTGATATGGGATAAGAAGAAACCCATTACTATGAAAATTAGTGAGTTTATAGGTCAGATAGGAGATAGTTTTAATGCAGTATTGGACAACTATTTTGTTGAGTTTAAGAAGAAAATGAGGAAGAGGAGCAGAATCCTTGTGTCATTAGTTGAGAAGTATAGTAATGATATATGCTTTCTAGTTGACACAGATTTCACTTATGCACAAGCAGTCCTTCTTAGGGTTTCATGGCTCATGCCACTATATCATGAAATTAATATAGATGAAGCTACTGCTGCCATCACATCCCTCTTAGCAGAAGAAATTGATAGCAAGGCACCCTACTTTGGGACATAGGAAGAAGCCAAATCAAAAATATCTTTGGGTTTAACAACTGCAACCTTAGAGAGGAAGAGAAAGAAGATAGTAAAGAATGTGGAGAAGTATGTCAAACAATCGGACAAGGATGCTCCACTAGAATTAACCCAAGGTTTGGGAGAAGATGAGCCAAGTGAATCTAGTGACAGTGATGAACAAGAAAAAGAAACTCATTTATACGAGAAGAAAGGAAAGAAACCAATAATTGTCGAGCCCCCAACCAAGAAAATAATACTAAAACCTAGAATGTCTTTGACACCTATCCTGAGGCCTAGAACAAGGGGAGAAACTACTGAAACTCCTAAGGTATCCCCTGCATCTAGTAAGCGTAAACCTACACAACCTAAGGCAGTGTCGAGTAAGGGAAACAAAAGGCCTAGAAGAAAACTTGTATTGGTACAAGAAGATGATGAGGAAACTGAAAGTGATGAAGAGGTGAAGAAGAAGATTGCACTACAAGATGTTAAATCTATTGTGGATGAAATATGCAACAAGATCAAAAGATCATCAGGAGTAGATGACTTGAAAGAGTTAAAGTTTGGAAGTTTGAGTATAAGAGAGAAAGAAAAAGTTGAAGATGCTATTCTTGAAATGCTCTGCACTTTCAAGATGTTACCTATTTAGTTAGAGAATCGAATACCAAAGGAGCTAAGCAATAGGGTTGCACAAAAATGGGAATATGCCCTTAATACTAAAAAACAAATAAGGGAGAGCACTTTAGCACCAGTGGAGTCAAGCCTCACCCCTGCCAACATTTGAAAAAAATGTGGAGAAATATCAAGCCAAATTTGATCCTAAGCTCAGAGCTTATCTAATCCTTGAACACAAGGTTGAGGATGTAGTACAGGAAAGTGTCAAGATTTTGAAAATAGTGTATGGATTGTTGATTGACAAAGACGGAGATATTGGTGCTAGTACATCTAAGGATGTTGAGCCTGAAATAGAACAAAGTGTAACAAAATCACCCATTCCGGAGATAGAAGCTCCCAAGGAAGAGGAAATTCAGAAGGAACCTTAAGTACACATTGTAGATATCACAGAGGATACATCAGTTAAGAATCCACTATTAACTGAGGAAGACATACAGGCTGAGAAACCAAAAGACACATCTTTTCCAAGTAGTAACACAGTACTTTTACAAGTCAAAGCTTATCCGACAATTGATTTAACATCAACTGGTAACACTACCCCCGCCAAATATGAAGTTGTTATAGTTGATCAGTTAGTTGGTACAAGTACTACCAAAGAACCACAAAAGCTGGCACCAGTTATTCAACTCACATCTGTCGAGGAGATCCACCAGGAAAAAGAGGAGAAGTCAGAAGATAAAGCTAATAGTCCTCATATGGTGGATAAGGGAATTGAGGAAAAATAAGGAAAATGCATAGCTACTGAGGTACAAGAGCCTACAGAACAAGAAGCAATAGAAGCTCTTGTACAGATGCTGAGTGGGAGCACACCGAAGAAGGCACACAAGCAGAAAATGGAAGTCTTCTCACCTGAGGTAACCATTGATGAAGTTATTACTATTCCTAAATGGGATACTGATAACCTATCCTTATGTGTGTGAATTTTGTACCTAGTTGTAGACACAACACTTTAGTAAAACATTAGAGGTTAGCAAAAATCAAAATATGCAAATAAGAACAATATAGCTAACCAAGCGATTTACTGCCTTCTAGTAGGTCTGAGTATGGTATTCTCAGATTAGATCGAGATCAATGACAATGCAAGACCTAAACGAAGGATTTAAATGATGAAAGCAATAAAATATGAATGCAAATTAATGTATTTTTTATTTTATTTTTGATGCAATAAGATGAGAAAAACTGATAATAAATTAATCTAAATGGATTGAAATGATATGCAAATTAAGCTAACAATGATATGAAATATGAAACTAGAATGAATTGAAAACAAGATTGATCTCACAAAATGCCGATTCGCAAGAAGCTTGATGATTCCTCTGATGTCAATTCACTAGAGTAAGTATGCAAATTTTGTGGATGATTTGTAAAGAGCCAAGCCTTGATTTTATAGAAATCCAGGGCTTGAGGGGTGCATGGAAAAAGTCATAAATCACTCTTCATGAACTCAGGTTGATTTTTGAGTTAACAAGAAATTAGAGATGATTAACTCACATAATCATGCAAAATCATGCAAGAACAACTTTTTAACTCAAATCAGCTTTGAACTCAAAATAGATGTTGAGTTTCCAAAAAGATAACAACTTGAATTGATTTTCTGATTTAAAGTTTAACTGCTCTTTGACTGTGCACAAATAATCATGAATTAATTAAATAAATAAAGTGATTTATCTTCAACTTAAGTAATTTTAAATTTAAAAATAACTGATTTGTGGGTTAATCAATTATTTTAATCAAACTTTTATTCAAAACTATATTATTAAATATTGACAACTTGGATTTAATCAATTAAATAAATATTTAATCAATTATTTGTAGGAGATTTGATTTATTTTCAAAATTAAATAATATAATTAGGAATAAATAGAATTAAATCTAATTAAATAATTAAGTGGCAGAATTAAATTAATTAATTAAATATTCATCATATTCAATTAATCAACTTTAGGATAAAAATGATTTATCACCAAATAATATTTAATTATATTTAAAATAATTGATTTATGGGTTAATCAATTATTTTAATCAAATTTTATTCCAAAACTATATTATGGGTTAATCAATTATTTTAATCAATTAAATAAGAATTCAACTGATTATTTTTAGAAAATTTGATTTATTGTCAAATAAAACAATATTAATTAGGAATAAATAGAATTAAATCTAATTAAATAATTAAGGGGCACTATTAATCTAATTAATTAAATATTCATCATATTTAATTAATCAAATTTAGGATAAATGATATTTATCACCAAATAATTATTAAATTAAGAATAATTAGAATAAATAGGAATATTGCTAGGAATATTCACCGATGCAGAATTTATGATAAAATCAATTAGGATTTCGATAATGTGCAGATGTGCCTTAGGTTAGGACTTCGATGTTGATTTCGTTCGAATTGAAGATGTAGGAGGTTAATGAACCTATAGCCTATTTTTGGGGTATTGCATTTTGCCCCTCTTTGAATCACTGTGCAAAGCGTAGTTGTTCAAAGAATAGTCTGTGTTTGATGTACGTATGAAACTAATTTGAAAGATTTGAAAGATTTGAAAAAGAGATATCGACCCAGGCCTAGAATGACCAGGAATCAAGATGATGCTAGCTATATCAACAATGAACCGGTGATTACGAAAAAGTGCCAAAATGCCTGATTCTGAACCTTATGATTGTGAAGAAGTGAGTGACCGATTGCAGATCTCAATGTCCTTGTATGAATCATATTGGTATCACATTCTAAACTCATCAGTTACAAAGAACCAAGGAAATAACACAAATGAACCGATCGTTATGAAAAGCTAATACAGTTTACAAGATAGATTTAAGATACTAGATTGATATGGATCTCGATGAATCTAATATGCCCCAAGTGATGATAGATTTGCCCCAAGCGATGAGGTCTTTAGATGAATCAGCAACTAGATGTGGTTTTTTTCTTGATCACTGAAAGCAAGATTTGATTGACAGAATTAAGTTATAGACTTTGAATGATGTTCAATGTCATGCCCCCTTTGGGATTAAAATTGAAATATGACAAGAAAAGTTAGTGTTTATAGTTTAGAAGCATGTTAATTGATTTGAGAAGTGATTATACACGTCTGAGAACTCGTTCTACATCATTTAGGGGTCCTGGAGACCAAGTTTGACTAGGTTTGACCATGAGTTGACCATGGTTAACCAAGTTGAAATTTTGATAGTTTGATGTAAGATAATCAGTTAAGCTGAATTCTGGATTTCTTTGATGATTGAAGGTTGATTATGCAAATAGTGAATAATATAAACGATCTCAGATTTTGATTTTGATCCCAAAAAAGGATTCTACTTGCTCTTTCGTTGGAGGAACCTTCATGTGAGATTCATCTCTTATGATATGTTTTTAGCATTTTTAAGAATCATTTAAGCGTTTAAGTTTAATTCAATAATTTGTGAGATCATACAATCATGCAAAGTGCAAAATGAAATGCAAACCTAGGACCTAGGACCTAGTCACTGATCATGTGTCGATTTGTTATCATCATTGAACTTTTTAGGTAACTAGATAAATCAATACATGCCCACTAGTTATGAAACCATAGACATATGAATATCGATTTGTATGTGCAGGAATCAATACAACACCCATCAGTTAGGCAACCATGGACATATGAATATTGATTTTATTTTTGAAATGTCGGATTAGATATAAGCACCAAGGCACAAACACCAGGATGACCTGAATATCATGTCCATTTTGATATAGCAATTTGTATAAGCATCAAAACATAGACATCGTGGTGACCAAAATATGTCTTGCGTAAAAACACATCAAACAATCAAGAGATCATTCTAAATCCAATGTGAATTACCCATAGTGACCCTTTATCGTTCACATCCTTAGGCAAGATCACGTTTCACAGTAGGAGAAATAACTCACTCAAAAAGACAATAGTTAGATCAAACTTCTTTGAATTTTATGGGTATCAATGGTCGAGGTATGCATGGCCATCCAATACGAGATAGAGGTTCTTATAGACGGACACCATTTCAATCCAAAATTTCTAAAGTTGTTAGATGTTCACATACAAGCAGAAGACAAAGAAAAGATTATGCCCACAATCATTACTCTCTAAATCTTGTAAAGGACATCATCAAAGAGCTCAAATGACACAATATGAAAAAATATCAATGCAAATCACCAAGCATATAAGGAGATAAAAGCATGTAAAAAGCATAGATTGTTTTCAGTTTGTGTTTGATGTTTGATTGTGTTGTTGTAGATGCAAAATCCTTTCTGGAGATGAGACTAATTGACTGACTCAAATGAAGCTTCAAAGGACTCTAACTAGATATGATACGTTTACGATACATTGGAGGCCATAGGATATGATTTTGATTTCCCCCAAGTTTGAACATTGATAGGATACAGACACTTTAGCTAATTGGTGTACAAACTGACTTATTGAAAATAGGAATGTGGGAACAAACCAAGAGATATGTACAAACTAAAGCAAGACTGAAAGCTAGGAAAGACCAAGATTGCACTGATAGATGGAGCATTTTGAAACAAGTGGCACCTATTTGCCGAGTTTTCACCATCTTGGCAGAGATTCTATTTTTGCTACCAAGGTGCTTGTTTCCAGGTTTTCACCAAGGCACTTTTTCTTTTTCTCATTTTTTTTTGTATTTTTCATTTTTCACAATTTTTTTTGTACTTTTGATATTTTTTACTTTTTTTGTGAATCATCAAGGTGCCTATTGCTAGGTTTTCACCAAGATGTTCATTTTTAAGGACTTTTTCCAATTTTAAAATTTTTTTTAAGACATTTTACCATAGACTGAATGCCTTAGGCATAGAATTTCTTCAGATGGAGAACGTTGATTGGTTCTTGGAGCTGTTCTCCTTCAGTCGTTGAGAGTTGATTGGCACTAGAGCCAAAAGTAGCAGTGATAACAAAGGGACCCAGCTAGTTGGGTTTAAACTTCCCCTTGCACCCTCTATGTGATTGATTTTTAGGATTCTCTCTCAGGACTAGATCACCAACTTGAAATTCTCTCTATCTGACTTTCTTGTTGTAACCTCTAGACATTCTCTAAGATGATCATATGCTGCTTGTCTATGCTCATCTAGTAGTTCAAGTTCTTGCAACCTAGACACTCTATAGTCATCATCAGTTACTAGACCATGCATTCTGATTCTTAGTGATGGGATTTCAACCTCAATAGGCAGGACTACTTTAGACCCATAAACTAAAGTGAAAGGTGTAGCCCCAGTGGGTGTTCTGATATTTGTTTTGTAGGCCTAGAGAGTTGGATTGATCATGAGATGCCAGTCTCTTCCTATTTTATTAACTGTACAGTGCAAGATTTTCAATAGATTCTTGTTAGAAGCCTCTGTTTGTCCATTCCCTTGAGGATAGTAGATAGATGACCAATGTTGTGTAATCTTGAATTTGGCACATAAATCATCCAAGTCTTTATTCTTAAATTGTCCACCATTATCTATGACTATGGAATGTGGAATACCATACCGGCATATGATGTAGTTCAAGATGAACATAGATATTTGTTTTCCAGTTGCTTGTGTCAAAGGGATTACTTCTACCTATTTTGTAAAATAATTTGTAGCTATGATTATATGGGTATGTCCATTAGAAGAATGAGGATGTATAGCTCCTATAAGATCAAAGGCCCATTAATGAAAAGGCCATTGTGTAGTGAAGGGAATTAGATCTCTCCCCAGAGCATGAATTAAGTTGCCATGTACTTGGCACTTTTGACAGTTCTTAGCAAACTTAATTGAATCTTTCTCCATTGCAAACTCCCAAGCAAGATCATATCGTACAGTCCCAATGTCTAGCAAGGTGGAGAGCAAGAGGGATTGGCAAGTTGGTGGAAGAGATGGAAAACAAGAGAATGAAGGAGAATGAAGGGAAGAAATCCTCAAGGGAAAACTCCTCAAGAATACCAAAGCTAGGGAAAAATTGTCATGTAAAGTACATTTGGACAAGCAATGAAAGGTCAGCATAGGATAAGTCACAAAATCAAAATGTAAGAGCAGGAAAGGATGCAGTCCAAAGGAGTAGACATGTTAAGAGGCTTCATAGCACCGTGTTTCACTCTTTCTTTCTTTTTTTCTTTTTAGATCAAGACCAAAGGGGAAAAGGATAGCGATAGGTGAAAATGAATGGAGAAAGATAGACATGAAGGCTAAAAATGAAAGGAATGAAAGAAAGATCATCGTAAAATAGATCACAAAATAGCCAAATATTCGTGTATAGGTCAACATTTTCAAGATCAAAGAGAGAAGATGGAATGGATGAAATATGTAGAAGAACTATGCATGATGCCTAATTTCTAGGTTTTCATCATGGTACTTATCCAAGGTGCCACAAGGGAGTGGTTTTCACCATAGGACAAATTTATTTCTCTTTACTTTTGCTACCAAGGTGCCCATTTCTAGGTTTCCACCAAGGCATATTTTCAAATTTTTTTTTCATTTTTTTTTTTTTTGGAAGAAGGCAAGCTTTTTATATAATGCTCCTTGAAAGGATAAACCATGATATGCCAAGGATTAAAAATGATATGCTCAAAGATGCTAATAGGGAAAGGAAGATGGAAGGGAAAATGGAGGATAAGGTTTTATGTAAAGCAAGTGAGGTTGGAAGATAGGAGCAATAGGAAAATGAATAAAAAGGATAGAAGGTAGAAGGATAATGAATGGAGGGATTGTGAAAGGGTAGATGGAAAGGAAGGAAAGATCAACATCAACACACACCTTGAAGGGTAGCAAGAGGATGGAAGGAATTTGAATGAATGAATACATGAAGGAATATAGCAAATGGATAGCAGAGGTTGTGGTTTAGGTGCATGGAATGGAATAATATTTTTGGAAGAAGATGAAGTGGAAGCTTGAATGTCAACTTCACTTTTCGCTCAACACTAGACTCTTTCAAGAGAGACTTTGGAATCCATATAGCCATAGGCTTTTCTTTTCTTTTTGATGACCCAGAGAGAATATCTTCAATGATGGATTTTGGAACCCATACTTGTCTTGTAGTTTTCTTCTTAGATATCTCTTTTGACTTTATGCTTCCATGTCTATTAGAGGAGACATGGTGATCTTCTTTTTTCAATGGATTCTTGTATTGCTTCTTTTTCTTGTATTGAACATTCAAGTTACTTCCAAAAGACTTGGGACTTGTGGAAGAAGAAAGAGGATATGACCAGTTTAGATGGGTGGGTGGATGAAAAGGATTCAAGGGTATGCATCTATGTTGATCTTGAGGAAAGATAGGAGATGGAGGGATGTAAGGACCCAAGATGGATGGTAAATTAGGAGAGTTAGGAGGGGAAAGTCAAGGGACATAAGGACCCATGATGGAAGGTAGATGTGAAGCTCTTAGTATTGGTGGAAGAGGTCCAAGGATGGAAGTGGAAGACCCAAAAGGATAATCAACAAGCTCATCAACATTTATATGACAACCAAGGACATCAACACCTTTAGAGCGAGCATTAGGATTTTCAATAGAATCATGGACATCTTGAATATGAGCACCTTCTTTGATAGGATTTTTCAAAGCTTGCAAAGACTTAGGAAGAGTAGAAAGTGGAAACGAACATGGAGTGGTAGAATAGGAAGATGGAAGACTTTGATCTTGACAAGGATCTTTGGATAGCATAAGCGCATAATTTTTCTCTTGATTTTCAATAGGCTTAACATTGGAAGTAATAGCACCATTTTTACCAACCTTAATGGAAGTATCATCTTTGGAAATTGGAAGTGGGGTAAGGTCATTTGATTGTCAATAAGCTCAATGGTGTAAGTAGTAACTTGATCTTTCTTAAGAGAAGACTTAAGATAGGGTGGAATGAATGAGAAAGGGCATGTAGGTTCAAAAGAACCCTGAAGTGGATAAGAGACATCGTGAAAAGGAATGGATGACATGGAGGGTTCTTGATCTTGATCTTTATTTATGTTCTTTTCTTTATCTTTTTTGGAGTCCTCTTAAGATGGAGCCACTTCTAAGGACAAGGAGGCATGTTGGGATTATATGGAAGACTTTGGACGAGATGGTGGAGGACTAGCTGAAGTAGGAATTATAGAATAGAAAGGCTTAGGCTCTTTAGGTTTAGCATTATTGAAAGTATTTGTAGCCAGGTGAAGGTTAGCTTGAGTTTCTTTAATAGGTAGCCCTTGAGGATAACTATAGGAAACCACATGAAAAGTATTAGGACCTTTGGTAGATGAAGGACTTGTGAAAGATTTGAAAGACTTGGAAGCTTTAGGAAATGTATGGGCATTGGAGGAAGTAGGGGATGGAAGGGAACCATCACAAGACAAAGGTTCAGCATTAACATGATCTTTCTTGAGACTATAATCTTTATTTTCAGCATGAGAGTTCTTAGAGGAGAGATCCTTATAGTATTGACATTTATAATCAGTGTGGTAAGCTTTCTCTTCTTCAAGTGAAGTAGATGTATCATCTAGGTATTATTCACAGAAATCATCAAAGTCTCTTTGAAAATTAGAATCATATGGATCACCAGCATGATCTATCCAATGTGACATCCCATTTCCAGTAAGCATGAGCACACGATGAGGAGGACTCTTAGGAATAGAGGTGTCACAGGTATCATTATATTGTATGTCATCATAGTCATCATAGTCTTCAAAGATGGGTGTGTCACTCTCCGTGGAAGAGGTATCATAAGGTTTATCACGTTGCTTATTATGGTATGCCTTGAGAAGAGAAGTAAGACTCTTGGGAGAAGTAGAAGAGGAATGAGATCATGGAGAAGAGGAAGGTGAAGACCTAGCAGGGGAAGAAGATGTGGATGATGAGGAAGAATGAAAAGACTTAGAAGATGAAAGACATTTGGAAGAAGGAGGTCATGAAAGGATCATGTGTATGATCCTAAAAAAGGTTTTTCATTTAATCAATTTTTCCTTTATTTTCATCATAAATTTATCACTCATGGGCTTTTTGGAATAATACTCTTTGAATTGAGAAATGAGTTCGAGATCATCCATTTTCAAGAGAGGTTCCATAACAAGATAGCTGAAATTCATGGTTCTGGAAGAGGAGGAATCAAGCATGGAAGTGACAGAAGGGATGAATAGAAGAAGATAGACTAGATAATAAGAGGAAAAGAATCAAGAAGATGTGAAGAGTTTAGGAAGAAGAGGAAGAAGTGTGAAGGAATAGGGGAAAGGATGGAAATGGGAGACTAGGAAGACATGAGAGATGTGGAATAAAGAAGACCAAGAGTCATTTTGTGCAACTTGATACCATTTAAGTTCATTTGGATGTTGAGCAACATGTCATAGCACCTGAGATTTGACTCAGGTTGACCAAGGATGACTACAAATGACAAGAATCAGCTCGCTATTTTGACAAAATTTGGAAGTTGGTTGTAAAAATTGAATTTCTGACAGATTTGGAAAGTTTCTGACAACTTTAACTTTAGCTTTGATATGAGTTTTGATATTTCAGGATGACTTTTGACACCAGAAAGGATTTTTGCTTCAGATTTGCAATTTTTTATTTTTTTAGTATCAGATTGTTTGCAAAATTTTCTATCCAGGTTTGAAGATCTGTGTAATAATCTGTCTCAAACAAGCAAGTAGATATCAAGCACGCAAAACAACAAGCAAGTGATTTTAAGCACATTTGAAAACAATGAACATGGGACAAAGCAAACCTGTGCATGAACAATCAAATGACTGAATGTGCTAATCCCTAGAAATATTACTAGTGTATGTTCCAAAAAGTTTTTCAATAATGCACATATTCCTAGAAAATGAAAAATTTGGCCTCACTAGGGTTTGTAGTAATGGTCTGACTTTGTAACTTTTGTGATCTCAAGAGGGCGAACTCTAATCCAGGTGCACCAGAGTTTTGACATAGTCTAATAATTTAATACATCAGGAGCTGCTAGGGAGATCTGATAGCCCAACAAGAGATCACACCTGTGAAGATTTCCTCCACAAGGACATTTATATAGCGGTTGTCACTACCATGGCAAAAATGGCTATTACTGCTTAAGGTTTCATCCACGTAGTTGACCCAATTAAGAAAATGTCTAGTATGGTTAACCCTCTCTAAAGGTGACTCACAAAAGATACCACAGGGGGACTAGATCAGATTCAAGGATCTGGGTTTCTGGTACTATCCAAAAAGGAAATAGAGCATAATCCCCTAACCTCTTCACTTCACCAAGACAAAGCAGATAGATTAATTTGACATGTTAAGACCAAGATTATCTCACAAAGATCTATGATGTCAACCACTTATGATTTATCAACCTCTCCGAAGAGAGAATGTATCAATCAAAATTTGAAGACATGAATCTAGTAGAACATGAGACTTTCTCAGTACCTTCCCTACCTACAAGGGGATCCTTTGTCAAGAGGAGCTTCACATGAATAAAGAAATGAAAGAAGCTCAATCTCTCAAGATCATCCACAAATAGTGTTCATAGGGCCTATTTACTATGTGTAACAGATATGCAAAAATCAAATCTATGCTCATTTTATAGCCCAAAAATTGAAGTCTGATTTATGAAAGTAGGAAAGGCACTCAAGCTAGACACATGAGATGTTTGTTTTATGTCCAAATTGAAATTTTTTCAGATGTATTAGAATACCTGAATTCCCTCGCAACGTGCTTAGTATATTTTACCTGATTTTTAGTTTTGTTAAGCAATCCCGTGCAAGCAAGCCACAAACTCTCCGACAAGAAAACAAGCAAACAAGATATGCAACATATATTCAACTTATGAAAACCCTAGGGTTAGATCTAAAAATCAATTATTAGGAGAAATAGTAACCAGAAAATAATCCAAATGACAACTCATATCATTCATTGAACCATGTGAAAAATAAGTGCATACCCATCACAAAATTTTATTTTTTTGTTGCATTTGACCTAGTCAACAAGATCTGATTTTTTTTAATATGATTTTAGCCACAAAAATAGAAATGAAAAACAAAGACCCCTACTAAAAAAAAGAGAGATTTCAAAAAATGTAAAATTTTTAGAAAAATCTCTTCATTTGTGCCCTAGAGACCCATTTTACCAAAACAAACCAGTTTTTGTAAATTGACTATTTGAGCTATTATATTGCATCCAAATTTAAAACACAAAGAATGGACCCCTGTAGAATTTAAAGAGCTTTCTGAAAATGTAAAAATTTCCAAAAAAGATGCTGATTTGCATCAGAAATTAATTTTTTTCAAAAAATCAAGAAAAAATTATTAAAAATTCAAAACATGCAAATAAGAACAATATGCAAATAGGAATAATATAGCTAACCAAGTGATTTATTGCCTTTTAGTAGGTGCAAGTATGGTATTCTCAGATTAGACTGAGATCAGTGACAATGCAGAACCTAAATGAAGAATTTAAATGATGAAAGCAATAAAATATGAATGCAAATTAATCTATTTTTTATTTTATTTTTGATGCAATAAGATGAGAAAAAAATGATAATAAATCAATCTAAATGGATTGAAATGATATGAAATATAAAAATAGAATGAATTGAATGTTGGAAATATTCAAGACTATCTAGGTTACTGAGAGGGGAGGGGTGAATCAGTAACTTCAAAACTTTTAACAGATTCAGATCTTAATAATATTAGATTGATAATTTGACTGCATGCATGAGTAATAGAAAGAATAAAACATTCATAACACTTTGAACACAGATATTTGGTGACCTAGAAACCTTCCAAGTAGAAAGTAAAACTGGGGTGGGGATGATACCCACAAAACTTCAATACTGCAGTATAAAGTTTGTCGGTTAAGGCTTACAATGATCACTTCTGATGATCTTCCCTGTTAGGAGCAATAAGGACTGCTAGGTCCACCTTGTTAGAGGATTTACAAACATACAATGAAGTATACACTCGGTTAAAAGATTTTACAAAGACTGTTAAGTCTACCCAGTTAAAGGATTTCAAGCTAATTCACTTGTTAGGATGAAACAGTAGATCTCTTACTTGCAACTATACTTGTTGGTTGAGATTCTCTGATGTAGTGATCACCTTCTATGATGGATAGATCTTTGCTACTTCTTATACTGCTGTAGCCCTTTGTAATTCGCTTATCTCTGCCTTTCTCTCTTTTTCATACTTCCCTTTTTTTTTTTTCTCTCTAGATATGATATAAAACATTGTTTATATATCAATCTAAAACAATTACAACAAAATTAGAAAGTTGGCTCTTAAACAAGCTAACACAAATATTACTAAGTCGACCCAAATATAGTGACTCAGTTACTGCAAACTAACTCGGTGACTTTCTGCTACTGGGCATCCACTGTGTTACTCGGCATCATCATGCACTCGGTAGAAGTGGAGGCATGGTCCATACTAACCACTCGGTTGTAGTTTCAAACATGGTATATACTGGAGACTCGGTAGATACAGTGTCACTTGGTAAACACTGTCTGCTTGGTAAGCACTGTTCTGCTCGGTAAGCACTGTCCTGCTTGGTAAGCATTGTTCTGCTTGGTAAACACTATTCTACTCGGTAAGCACTGTCCTACTCAGTAAGCACTGTTCTGCTTGGTAAGAACTATTCTACTCGGTAAACACTGTCTGCTTGGTAAGCACATAGAGTCTGAATAAGTGTTGTCACTTATAATGACAATCATACTTAATGTCAACAATCTCCCCCTTTGGCATTAGTGACAAAACACTTATTGCCCAAAACTTATATACACAATCATGCTGACACTGGTTTTGTATATACATTTCATGTTTCCCTTATACAGTATATATAAAAATATCTTATTTCACCTCATACTCATATTTTCTATTTATATTTTCTCCCCCTTTCATATCTCATATACTTTCTCCCCATTTTTGACAATAATGCCAAAGGTGTATATACAAATATTTTACACGAAGATACCAAAATGTGAGAGAAAATCAGAATGCACCTTTCCAATTAGTGCTAGAGTTCTATCCCAATTCTCTTGCAAAATCTTGCATGTATGGAGTGCAATTTGGACTTCTGCAGAGAGTTCAATCATGTGATCTGCAATTGAAAACTGATTGTCATGGATCAATGTTTTTGAGTATGCAATATGCTTCTGCATTGTATCCATGATGGGAAGGATCATGTTCTGAATATCTATTAGTGTTGATCTGATCCTTGCATCTTCTTTCAATAACTCTGACTGCTTATCAGAGAGGAATCTGACTGTCATCTGATGTGAAGAGCTTGAACTAGGTTCAAGTTGCAACTTTTGTGCACTGATCTTCAGATCCTCATCAATCTTATTTATTTTGTCTTTAATTTCCTTTGAGAACTCGGCAACATTACAAATTTTGACAAAAAGAGATGTTACCTTGGAATAGGAGGACTCAATGCTAGTCAAAATTGAAGATAACCCTACCTGATTGATAGCTATTTGTTGAGCAATGTGCTCAAGCACTTCATTTTCAAACTTCTTCTCAGCCTTTTCAAGCAACTTGTCTATTCCAGAGGAATCATCATTAAACCTGTTAATTGCTTCTGCCAACTGCAACAAAATGTGTTGAGAGGAATCAAATTTAACACCTATAGCTTCTGTCAAAATGTTCTTGGCATCCTCAATGATCTTATATTCCTTATCTCTTTCTTCTTTTAGTTTCTTCTGCTTTTCTTTCTTCTGGAGGAGTTCACCAACTTTTTGCATTTGATTTGCAGTGAGGTTTGCAAAATCTAGCTAGGGAATTTGTATCTCCTCATCTAGATCTATACCTTCTACTACACTCTTACTTAGAAATTTTGTACTCGGTTGAGTCTTTATACTTATTGCCTTTGTAGTAGAAATTATTGTAGACACAGTAGGACTAATAGTGAAAACTGATAAACTTCCAACTGATGGGATGCTAACTGGAATACTTGATAAATAAAAAACTGAAGTATTTACAACTGTAGAATCTAAAGTACTTACTGCTGAAAAACTCAAATTTGAAGAAGGTACAGAGGACTGCAACTCAGTGGAAGGAGGCTGAAGCTCGGTAGATGAAGTGGTAGCCACTTCTGTCGTTGATACATTGAGCTGTGCTAGTGATGATTGGGCATTCGATGTATCTAAGGGAGTTGTTACAATCACACTTGAAGTTTTCTCTGAGCTAGATGTAGCAATTTTTACTGGAGAGTGGGGAAGTGAGGCAATTACCTCTACAACTATCTGAACTGGATCATCTTCCTCGACATTCTCCTCAGCTTCCTTGGTAACTTTTGTCCTTGCTTCCTCTGTCACAACATTATCAATCTGAACTGTTTCTTCTTCTTCTTCTTCATCACTGTCATCTTCAATATCTTTGATTATCACAATTTCAGTACTCGGTTTGTGAAGATGATAGATTTTTTTCCAAGTAGAATTTGCACTCTTCATAACCGACTCTATATCTTTGATCAAAATTAAACAACTGTTGAATTTTAGTGTCATCTTGTGCTCATTTTCTATCAAAACCTTATTTATTTCATTGTCTTTCAAACTTGGCATTAACTGTCTTAAGGTTTGAGCATATATGTCCTTGACAGTTTGTCTTGCATTGGACCATCTCAACCTAACTTTATCCAATAGAATACCTAGAATTTGAGAAGCAATATCATCAGGTGAGTACTTTCATTTTCCCATTTTCTCAATGACAAGATCTTCTATTTCCTGCTGCTCTACCTTTGATTTAATTTCATATTTGAGAGATTTGAAATTTGCAATTCCAGATCCTTCTCTCAAATCCTTAATCTTTTGTTCAAATGAGGGAGGAGGCCTTTTGAGTACTATATCATCATTGATTTTACTTGCCTTTCCCCTTGATCTTTTCCTTGTGAATACTACAGTGGATTCCTTGGTGATAGTTACCTTTCCTTTCTTCTTTACAGGCACTTGTTCTTCTTTATTCTCATCCTTTTCTTCTTCTTCTACAATATCTTCTCCTATGCCCTCAGTTAACATTAGAGGTGTGCTAGATTGCATCTTGGCCATCCTCTTTCTACCTTTGTTAACCGCCTATGGAAGTTTTATGCTTAGCTCAATTCTTATCTTAGCTTCATCATATGTTTGAAAGTATGGAGCCTTTGGATCAACAGGTTGATTTACTAGGGCTTCAATTATATCCTTTGTTTCATCAATGTTTACCTCATAAGGAAGAGGTTTCACCCCTACAATCCTCGGCCTTACTACCTGAATGTATACTCTATCACAATCAACCATGAAACAAACATCATCTTTATAATCTTCCACCAATTTTAGTGGAATTTGGAATTTGTTATTCATCTTCTCCTTAAAAGATTTAAAATAGTTATCCATTATGCTTGTAAAATTCTCACCCATTTCTACAATATACTCATTTATCTGATAAAGAATAGGTACATCCTTTCTCCATTTTACTGTGCCTTTTGATGGGAAAAACTTTGTCATTAATGCTCCATAGGAATTAGGGTATTGAATTCGATAGACTGTCATCCACTATGCATTAAATGCTCGGTGAAGATTCCTCAACTCGGAGAACATACCAATTCATACTTCTCTGATCTTACTCGGTAACCAAATGAAATTAGGTTACTCGCGACCTTGCTTGGTGGTAACTGATACCGACCTTCTTGTGATCCTGCTGTATCTTGCATACTGATTTGGATCTTTCTTCCTTTCAGTTCAGGAACTATTTTGGAATATGTCTATGAAGATACAGTTCCAGTGCTTTCTTGGAGACTAGTTAGAGTTCATAGAGCCACTCCCTTCATGAGTGACTACATTACTTGGACTGGTTTTCTTGGTAGGTTTATGAATCCACTGTTATCTCATCTACTTCCTAATGCTATTTGCTTTTGCTTTCTTTTCATCTTCAACTTTGCCTAAATTCATGCAGTTTTTAGCTATGTGACCAAGCTTAGTGCAATTATAACATCTTATGGTAGAATCCCTTTTTCTCAAGTGATGCCTTACACAATTCACGCCAATGTGTCCATATTCTCCACAGTAATGACATCTACACCAAGTGTTGTAATCCCAACCAAACATTGCTTTAATAATTTGTTCCGTTGGATTGGGTGTTTTAGTTCTGCATTCTAATGCCTTATGACCTTGTTTACTACATTTGTGACATTTGCCTTCAAATCTTGGTTTCTCCTTGTATTCATTTGCTTTATGACCAAGCTGATTGAAATTGTAGCATTTTTCATTGAATTTTGCTTTTCCATTGCTCCAATATTTGTTTGAAGTATGACCAATTTTTCCATGGTGATTACAAGTAGGTTTCTGATTCTTTTGAGTACCTTGTTTGGAGGATTCACCTTCCTCTTTGTATCCAAGTCCTGCTTTTCCTTTTTGCCTATGAAGGTTTCATTCATACACTTGATTCATATCTTCTTGAGATTTTAACATTCTCTCATTGATTTGCCTTTCAACATCTAGGTCACTCATCACTCTTAAATTGATTTTCTTTTTAGATCTCAGCTCCTCTCTTATATTTTCATTTTTTGATCTCAGAGTCAAGATTTCTTCATTTGCATTGGAGATTTGATCAATAAGGTTTTCTAGCTGAAGAGTTTTATTCTAGATTTCGTTGTTCTTTCCATCTATTTCATCTTTCATCTTGTTTCTTTGTTCCAAGACTTCATAGAATCTTGTTGACTGAATTTCTTATTCTCTTTTCAATTTTCTCACTTCTTCTTGCAGAGATCCACTCTTTTCTAGAAGTTCTTTGATTGCATTGTTTGCTTCATCTGAGCTGCTTGAAGGGAAAAAGTCTTCAATCTTTTCTTCAACATACTGGTGGTCATTGATCTGATTTTCAAGTTCCTTCCTTCTTTTTAGGGAAAGGGAAAGATGCTCTCTTGCTTCTTTGAGTTGAGTTATGGCCATTTCCAAATCTAGCTTTTCATTCTCAATTACTTTGTTAAGTCTGAATATCTCCATTGTCTTGAATCTTTTCTCAAGCTTTCAAACTTTATTCTGAGAACCACAGAGCTCTGATACCAATTGTTGGAAATATTCAAGACTATCTAGGTTACTGAGAGGGGAGGGGTGAATCAGTAACTTCAAAACTTTTAACAGATTCAGATCTTAATAATATTAGATTGATAATCTAACTGCATGCATGAGTAATAGAAAGAATAAAACATTCATAACACTTTGAACATAGAGATTTGGTGACCCAGAAACCTTCCAAGTAGAAAGTAAAACTGGGGTGGGGATGATACCCACAAAACTTCAATACTGTAGTATAAAGTTTGCCGGTTAAGGCTTACAATGATCACTTCTGATGATCTGCCCTGTTAGGAGCAATAAGGACTGCTAGGTCCACCTTGTTAGAGGATTTAAAAACATACAATGAAGTATGCACTCGGTTAAGAGATTTTACAAAGACTGTTAAGTCTACCCAGTTAAAGGATTTCAAGCCGATTCACCTATTAGGATGAAACAGTAGATCTCTTACTTGCAACTGTACTTGCTGATTGAGATCCTCTAATGTATTGATCACCTTTTGTGATGGATAGATCTTTGCTACTTCTTATACTACTGTAGCCCTTTGTAATTCACTTATCTCTGCCTTTCTCTCTTTTTCATACTTCCCTATTTTTTTTTTTCTCTCTGGATATCATATAAAACATTGTTTATATATCAATCTAAAAAAATTACAACAAAATTACAAAGTTGGCTCTTAAACAAACTAACACAAATATTACTGAGTCGGCCCAAATTTAGTGACTCGGTTACTACAAACTAACTCGGTGACTTTCTAATACTCGACATCCACTGTGTTACTTGGCATCGTCATGCACTCGGTAGAAGTGGAGGCACGGTCCATACTAACCACTCAGTTGTAGTTTTGAACATAGTATATACTGGAGACTCGATAGATATAGTGTCACTTAGTAAACACCATCTGCTCGGTAAGCACTATTCTGCTCAGTAAGCACTGTCCTTCTTGGTAAGCACTATTATGCTCGGTAAACACTGTTCTGCTCGATAAGCACTGTCCTGCTTGGTAAACACTGTTCTGCTCGGTAAGCACTATTCTGCTTGGTAAACACTATCTGCTCGGTAAGCATGCAGAGTCTGAATAAGTGTTGTCACTGATGACAATCATACTTAATACCAACATTGAAAACAAGATTGATCTCACAAAACGTTGATTCACAAGAAGCTTGATGATTCCTCTGATATCAATTTCCCAAAGTAAGTATGCAAATTCTATGGATGATTTTTAAAGAGATGAGCCTTGATTTTATAGAAATCCAGGGCTTGAGGGTGCATGGAAAAAGTCATAAATCACTCTTGATGAACTCAGGTTGACTTTTGAGTTAACAAGAAATTAGAGATGATTAACTCACATAATCATGCAAAATCATGCAAGAACAACTTTTTAACTAAAATCAAAAGTTTAGATTAGCTTTGAACTCAAAATAGATGTTGAGTTTCCAAAAAGATAACAACTTGAATTGATTTTCTAATTTAAAGTTTAACTGCTCTTTGAATGTGCACAAATAATCATGAATTAATTAATAAATAAAGTGATTTATCTTCAACTTAACTGATTTTAAATTTAAAAATAATTGATTTGTGGGTTAATCAATTATTTTAATCAAACTTTTATTCAAAACTATATTATTAAATATTGACAACTTGGATTTAATCAATTAAATAAATATTTAATCAATTATTCGTAGGAGATTTGATTTATTGTCAAAATTAAATAATATAATTAGGAATAAATAGAATTAAATCTAATTAAATAATTAAGTGTCGGAATTAAATTAATTAATTAAATATTCATCATATTCGATTAATCAACTTTAGGATAAATATGATTTATCACCAAATAATATTTAATTATATTTAAAATAACTGATTTATGGTTTAATCAATTATTTTAATCAAATTTTATTCCAAAACTATATTATTACATTTGACAATTTAATTTAATCAATTAAATAAGAATTCAACTGATTATTTTTAGAAAATTTGATTTATTGTCAAATAAAACAATATTAATTAGGAATAAATAGAATTAAATCTAATTAAATAATTAAGTGGCAGTATTAATCTAATTAATTAAATATTCATCATATTTAATTAATCAAATTTAGGATAAATGAGATTTATCGCCAAATAATTATTAAATTAAGACTAATTAGAATAAATAGGAATATTGCTAGGAATATTCACCAATGTAGAATTTATGATAAAATCAATTAGGATTTTGATAATGTGTAGATGTGCCTTAGCTTAGGACTTCAATGTTGATTTCATTCGAATTGAAGATGTAGGAGGTTAATGACCCTATAGCCCATTTTTGGTGTATTACAATCCTATGAACAAATACAAATATTGAAATATTTATTATCAAGGAAAAGTAGACAAGAAGAATTGAGAATAGAATATCAGTAGAAACAGGTTCTGTATGAAATCAAAGATATATTTAATGATGTTTATGAGTTATCATATGTAAATAGTTCCACTCCCATATTGGAACAACTTGTACATATTGTTCAAAAGGTAAATAATGACGCATGTAGCGCCAGTGATAAATTGTTTGAGTGGTCAAAAAGAAAGTTTGAGAGCAAAATGCTGAAGAAAGTATCTACCAAGATTGTGGTTAAATAGGTTGCACTTTCTACTTTGGTAGCAAATACCGAAGAAGTAATTATAAATGCAAACTCTTTACTCACCAAACTATGGAATATTGAACAATTCACTGAGGAGAACCAACGATTGATTGATCAACTATAGCAAGAACTCAAATCCACCAGTCAGTCTTTAAGTATTGATCCAAAAAATAGTTCAAACCATTATGTCAAGATAATGCATACTCAAGGAAAGATAGCCGAGCTGATCGCTAATGATGGAAAGATTAGATCTTGCCTACTTTCTATGCAAACAATTTTAACACCTCACCTGGAGGCATTACAGAGAAAGTTGGTCAAGGCTAAGGAATTAACTCAAAGGGATCCGAATCTATCTACTGCCAAGAGTCTAATCAATCTAGCTGCTGAGCTAGAAGTGCAGTCTAAAGTTTTAACTGTTGCTGCTGGAAGATGGGAAACTGCCCTACACATGGTTATGATGCTGCACAAACCATTTCTGGAGAAGCGTTTTGAGATCCCCACTCCAGATGACATTCATCTTGTCAAAATCAAGGGGGAAGTAAAATCATCATATGACAAAGAGGGAGGTAACCAAATTTTTGAAATTTTTTGAATGTATATATATCTCAGGGGGAGTATTTTGTTTATACTACATACTTTTGTAAAGGGAGATGTAATGTCATGACAAAGTGTTTTTTCCACTAATGTCAAAGCGGGAGATTGTAGATCTCTATAGTTTTGATTTACTATTAGTGACCCACACTTAGTCATATATCTAGGCAATGATGGTCAGTCATCACTACGACTGAGTCATTATGTAAAGGCCGAGCTATGTAATGTTTACTTACCGAGCAGTAGTATTGCCGAGTAAATTTATGGTCACTATGTATTTTTTGTAGTATACCGAGTCTAGTATTGCCAGTCCTATATGCAATGATTTTAGAGCACCAGAGTTAAAAACATATGTCGAGTATAGTGAATGTCGAGTATCAAAAACTACATTTGCCAAGTTAGCCAGAGAATGACATAAGAGTTTGTTTTGGCACAATGATAGAGGTAAATAGTTTTGGCCAACATCCATGTTTTGTATTTTGTTTGTTGAGATAATTACAGAGGTAATTATGCATCTACTTAGTGATCATTGATCACTATGCAATACCTAGAGCCAATCAGAAATTAGTAAGACTTAGGCAGAAAAAGGAATTAATCTAAACCATAGATCTTGAATCAGTAAGATGTTTTGTTGATTATATAAGGACAAGATCTAAACCATAAAACATAGTAGCAAGGGATAGAGAATGTGAAGGGTATAAGCAGATAGGTATGATTCAGTGAAGAGAAGTGTTTAGAGACAGAGTTCAGTGATAGAGCTAAGCAGTGAAAGCATAGAAAGGAGATAAATCTGATAGATGAGATCAATATTATACAGTAAAGAGAAGATCTGTAATCTGCATATAGTGCAAACTGAAATATCAGGTACTGAGACATTCTAGCTAGTGTTTAAGGGTAAATATCTTAACCGAGTAGTCCTAATAGACATTTTGTAATCTCTTAACTGAGTGCTTACTTTGTTGTAAGTTTCAAATCCTTTTACAAGGTAGATTGTATAAGTCTTTTAGCTTTTAACAGGGCAGACCCCTCATAGGGTAGATCAAATTTTGATCAACTTTTGTAAGCCCTAACAGGCAAATTTATTAATTTAGTAGTGAATATTTTTGGGTGTCATCCCCACCCTAGTTTTACCTTTCAAGGGTTTTTGGGTAACCAAAATCTTTGTGTTATGAATGCTTTCATGGATGATGTTTAGTTTGTTAGTTATCTGATTATGATCAAGTATTGTTAATGGTATGCAAAAAAATTATTATTAGAATGGTTTAGTAGGTGATATCTAATTCACACCCCCCCCCCCTCAGTATCACATTTCCTAATTATATTTCCAATAATTGGTATCAGAGCTGCAAGGTTTATCATAGAAAGTCTAACCACTTGAAGAAAAAGATCTTGAGATGGAACTCTATAAATTGGGAAACGTCATAGAGAATCATAAAATTGATGTCCAACTAGCATTCCAATAACTGGAAGCAGCCAAAATTGAGCTGAAGAAATCCTTGAGCAAAAGGAGACAAATTTCTATTCAGCAAAATGAATCACAATATAAAGAAGAAGATACCACTGGATTATTTGATAATGGAAACTCTGCTGAAAGTGACGAAGCCATAAAAGAGCTACTGGAGAAGAATACCATACTGAATGACGACATTAGGAATCTAAAGAGATAACAAGAGACTCAATCTATTAGACTTTGTGAAGTAGTTGAATAGAAAAAGAAAGCTGAAGATGATAAGACAATGGCTGAAGAAGACAATAGACAAATTGCAATAAGATTGGATGAAAGGACAAGTGACATGCAAAGGTTGACTGATAATCAACTGGACATGGTAAATCAACTACTGGTGGTTAATCAAGAGTTGGACAGGAAAGATATGGAAATCAACCAACTGAGGTCTAAGAATGATCAATTAAGGAATGAACTTAGAACTGAAAAGGAAATCAATGAAAGGATGAACAAACCTAATGAAGCTGTAAAATATTTTGAAGAATTGTTAAGATCACCTAGAAGATCTAATGATAGATCTAGACTTGGACTAAACAAACATGCTTCATCTACTGAAGAAGGAGAATCATCAAAGAATGGAGAACATAAGAATGAAAAACCAAAGAACAAGAAGCCCACATGTCATCACTGTGGAAAGCCAGGACATACAACCAACATATGCAAAAGTAAACATGGTAAGTTTGATTCAAAACCTAAGGTCAATGGAAATTACTTTAACTGTAAGAAACATGGACATCAGGCACATGAATGTAAGTCCAAGGTCAGTAACCAACCTACCTCACCTAAGTTTCAAGGCAATTGTTTTAACTATCAGAAGTATGGGCATAGAGCATTTGAATGTAGGTCTAAACCAAGATGGTCATCAAATGAACAAACTAAGTCACCAACAAAGAACAACTCATACAATTGGGACTACAACACATGGTACAATTGTCATTATTGTGGAAAATATGGATACATTAGAGAAAATTGCATGAAGACTCATTTCAGAGCCAGATCCAAAAGCTGGATGACTGGAAGCATGGTATGTTACAAATATAATAAGATAGGTCATCTTAAGAAAGACTGTAGATTACCTATGCTGAGAAATGATCAGAATCAGAATGAAGATATTCATGAGAAATTGAAAAATCAGATGGACAAGACATGGAAGAAGAAAGAAGGAAGCACTAGTGAACCTAGCACATCCAAGGTCACCCGATCCAATGGATCGGGTGATCACTCTTCTTGTAACTAAGCATAGAAGGTATGTTTGGAACTGAATTTTGCAAAGCTTTATTTTACATCACTTTCTAACATAAAGATTGAGTAGAAGTCCAATCTGTATAGGTAAAGATGCATTAGGACATATCTGAGCAAAATAGAAAACTTTATTTTTTGATGCTGAGTGACAGTATTCTGACCAAGATATCAGTGAATTTTGAGCACCTATTATGGCCAAGATGCTATAGGTATCAAGCTGTGTCATAATGGTTATGTTGACTGAGCTTGCGTTAGACGAGGTTAGCATGAGTTTGTCGAGACAGTTGTATTCCACTTACAAATTCTGTATGGAGCATTTATGAGGCCCTAATTTCACTTTTCAGAATCTATAAAGTGGAAAGTTGTCATTCATTTCATTTCACCTAGAGAATTGAGATTTCTTTGAGCAATTTAGAGCACGAGCAACCAGTTTATCAAGTTGATTCTGAATCTTCATAGTGTGCCATCGGCAAAAATCATCTACAAGGTACTTACGAGAAAAAGGTACATTACCGAGCAAACATTTATTTTCAAAATTTTAAAATTTAAAATGGCATCATCATCTACTATAGTGAAGAAAAAAGGGATGGAGGTTTTCAATGAACAATTGGTAAGGAATGAAGTCTGCAAGCCACAAATCTTTCAGACAATTTCAGAATCTGTGATTAAAGGAGACTTGACCAGAGCCCTATCTTCAATTCCGGAAAATGTGTTGATGATGAATGATATTAGGTCATGTTATATGTGTAAAATTGGGGAAATCAGAGATTACAAGATTAGGGAGGTCTATGACAAGTTATGTGTTAATGGAGTGTTGAAGCTGGAATATAAATCGGTTGCCGAACAAGGCTTAGTGCATGCCCTAGATTTCCCACAGAACTTTAAGGTTGAATGGATAAAAATTGTGTTGAGTCAAGTACATGACATGCAACTATGGCTGGAAGATGGACCAGTGAAGATAACAAAGGAAGTGATCCAACGAGTCACTAGTTACCCTATGATTCAAGGAAAAAGGACAATGAAGTTTTCAAGAAAAGAGGAAATTCAGGCAAACACACAAGCTGTATGGAACAAATGAGGAATGACGATCTCTACCATTACAGATCCAGAAATTGACTTTGTTGTTAGGGTTATCTTGTAAAAGTTCTACCAATCTAGTTGGTTGGACAATGTCCCCTGTATGGAGTGGACCAGGCATGGAAAATCATTAAGAAAGGACACATGTATGATCTTGCCAAGCTCCAGCTGACTCAGCTTGCTGAGAACCTCAACTCAATCTGGACTCTAAAGAACTCAATTTGTAAGTTTGGCTCTTTGCTAATTTGTCTATTCTTTTATGTAAAGAAGAGTTTTCCTACTCATGAAGGTGTGATATGGGATAAGAAGAAACCCATTACTGTGCAAATCAATGAGTTTATAGGTCAGATAGGAGATAGTTTTAATGGAGTAATGGACAACTATTTTGTTGAGTTTAAGAAGAAAATGAGGAAGAGGAGTAGAATCCCTGTGTCATTAGTTGAGAAGTACAGTAATGATATATGCTTTCTAGTTGACATAGATTTCACTTATTCAGAAGAAGTCCTTCCTAGGGTTTCATGGCTCATGCCACTACCCTATGAAATTAATATAGATGAAGCTACTACTGCCATCATAGCCCTCTTAGCTAAATAAATTGATAGCAATGCACCCTACTTTGGGACATATGAAGAAGTCAAATCAAAAATCTCTTTGGGTTTATCAACTGCAACCTTAGAGAGGAAGAGAAAGAAGATAGTAAAGAATGTGGAGAAGTGATGTAGGAGCATCTTGGGTGTAAGAGGAATCTTGCATGACCCAAAAATATTTCTATTTTTGTATTCAATAAGGGCTATCTTATGCAGAGCTGCTATTTATGGAAACTTTTTATTTTCTAGTAAGTTGGTCATACGATCTTAGAATATTCTGATTTTACATGTGGAGGTTCATCTCAGTCGTATCAGCCTGCCAGTAAAGTTTCGTGGCTAGATCAGGTCTATTTTTGAAGATATTGAATATTTTGGATATTTCCAGTAGGGTACATAAACTTTGAACTTAGTTTTAAAGGCTTTAGAGGCCCAAGATCAAGTCAAAAATTTGGGTGATAGACACTTGCACAAGTTAGGCCTATAAAGAACTTCGTGGCCTTTCTAAAATGGGGTTATAATAGTCAATCGGGTTAACTGGTGATGACTTATGGTCTCTGGAAGTCAGGCCACTTGAAATGGCAGAAAATAATTTTCCTTCAAAATTTATGTTCAGGTTTCAAAAGTTATTTTGAGCTGACTTCGATGTAATAAATTGAAAAATAAAATAATTCTAAGTTTGGTCGACCCTAAGGGCTAAATTTCTGAAACCTTCTCGGGCGGTGGAAACTGCCTATATAAAGAAGGCCCATAGTGTTGTCTAGGGTAGTTCTGGGTAGATCTGGGTAATGATTCAAGGCTTTTTCCTACATAATATTGTAAGGAGAATGCCCATGTGGCTTTGCATATTGTAATTCTAAAATTTGTAATTCCACACTTGTGGAGATAATAAGAAGCCTATTTTCTGTTCTTGCAAATTGTTGTTGTTTCTCTATTTCTATTATGTGTTTTTGGTATTAAGGGGAGCACCCTTCATCAAGTGGTATCGGAGCAGGAGTTCCTAAGTGTGTAAATAGATTGTTGACTATGAGGTAGTTTGCACTAGGATCATGGTTAGGGTTTCAGCAGTATGTGTGAAAATGCCTCCATGAAGGGAATGTGGTGGAAGAGTCGATGTTGTGACACCTGAGGTTAGATATCTCTAGAGACAAGTGCAAGCATTGAAAGAAGAGATTCATAGATGAATGAATCTTAATGTCAGAGATGAAAGTGAGGATGAAGCTGAAGAAAGAAATGATGATCAAGAAGTAGAAGTCAAAGTTTTGAATCAAGAGGAAGAAAGGCTTTTTCGGGCCATTTCCAAGATCAGGAAAAGACCTAAGATCGAGGTTCCTACATTTTCAAGGAATCTTAACCCAGAGGAATTGATCGACTGGATCAATGAATGTGAAGAGTATTTTGAGTATGAAGATATTGAGGATCCTGATCAGGTCAAGTTTGTGAAGGCTGGACTCAAGGGTCATGTGAAGATTTGGTGGCAAGAGATTCAATTAGAGAGAAATAGAAGAGGGAAAGATAAAATCACAAGATGGGATCAAATGGTGAATAAATTGAAGTGATAGTTCATTCCTATTGATTATGAGCTTGACCTACTGAAGAAGATGCAAAGTTTGAAGCAAGCAGGAAGATCTATTCAAGAGTATACGGAGGAGTTCTATTGAATCATCATCAGAATAGGCCATGCGAAAGATGATAAGGAGAAAGTTTCCCGTTACCTTACTGGGTTGAGGTTGAGCATTCAGGAGGAGCTGAATTTGGTTCGAATGAACAATATTGAAAAGGCATACCAGTTTTCCCTAAAAGTAGAGTAAAAACTAAACAAGAAGTTTGAGAGCAAACAAAATGGAAGAGGTCATGGTGGATGGTCATATGGAGGCAGAAATGAAGATCCAAAAAAGAAGGATGAGGCCAGTAGTAATCAGAATCATCAAGGAAACAATTCCAATCGTTTCCAAGATCAGAATAGTAGAGATCAAAGGGGAAGAGGAAGAGGACAAGGATCAGGAAGAGGAGGCTTCCATGGAATATGTTTTCACTGTGGAGAAGGTCATAGGGCATTTGAATGTCCTCAGGGCCAAGGAAGAATAGATAGGAGAAATGAAGGCCAGGCCAGAGTTGCACATGTAGATGAAGATCCTAGATCATCACATTCTAAAGATGCTAAAAGAGGAGAAATGTTGATTAACAAAAGAGTCCTGTTGAGTGGTGAGATTGAACCCGAGAAAAGGAGGAGCCTATTTCACACCAGGTGCAAGTGTGAGGGTAAGTTTTGTGATGTGATTATTGATAGTGGAAGCACTGCCAATTTGGTGTCAGAAGAGATGGTGAAAAATTTGAAGCTCAAAAGATAGAAACACCCACATCCATAATGGATTGCTTGGGTGCAGGATGACCACAAGGTCATGGTCAATGAATAATGCCTAGTGAAGTTCAAGATTGGCGGATACCATGATGAGGTACTGTGTGATATCATATCTATGGATGCATGTCATATGTTGTTAGGTAGACCATGGCAGTTTGACAGATGTGGTAGTGCAAGAATAACTTTTTTTAATGGAAGAAAATTCCTAGATGGTATGAGGCATGAGCATCTGTGTTTTTCTTTAATTCCAAAAGCCGGTAAAGAGGAAGTAGAAGATGTGCCTGTAGAAGTTGTAGATTTGTTGAATGAGTTTCAAGATATTGTATTCGATAATGTGCCTGATGGATTACCACTAGTCAGGAAGATCAGTCATCAGATGGACTTGATCCTAGGAGCAAGTTTGTCAAATAAGGCAGCACACAGAATGACACTTGCAGAAAGTGAGGAGTTGAACAGACAAGTACATGAGTTGTTGCAGAAAGGATTGATCCATGAGAGTTTGAGTCCCTGTGTTGTACTAGCGGTATTAGCACCAAAGAAAAATGGAGAGTGGAGGATGTGTACAGATTCCAGAGCAATAAATAAGATCATAATCAAGTACAAGTTTCCATTTCCATGAATGGATGATATTTGGACTATTTGAGTGGAGATGTGTATTTCTCAAAGATAGATCTGAAGAGTGGATATCAATAGATTTAGATCAGAGAAGGAGATTTATGGAAAACTACCTTCAAGAAAAAGGAAGGACTGTATGAGTGGTTAGTCATGCCTTTTGGGCTAACTAATGCACTGAGCACTTTCATGAGGTTGATGAATGAGGTTCTGAATTTTTTTGGTAAGTTTTTCATTGTTTACCTAGATGATATTTTGATCTTTAGTAAGACATTGGAGGAGCATATGATGCATATTCATATGGTATTTGAGAAGCTAAGAGAAGAGAAATTGTTGATTAATTTGAAGAAGTGCAGTTTTGTGAAGAAAGTGTTAGTGTATTTGGGATTTGTAGTTTTAGCAGAAGGTCTAAAAATGGACCCAGAGAAGGTACATGCTATCCTTGAATGGCCTACTCAAAGGAGTGATACTAAGGTAAGATCTTTTCATGGGCTAGCTATTTTTTACATAAATTTTATCAAAAATTTTAGCAGTATTTGTGGACCCTTGACTGAAACAATGAGAGGGGATAGAAAAGAGTTTAAGTGGACTAATGGGGCAGAAAAGAATTTTCAATTGTTGAAACAAAAAGTTATAAAACAACCTATTTTAGAACTTCCAGATTTTAATAAGGTGTTTCAAGTAGACTGTGATGCTAGCGGTACTACAATAGGAGTTGTTATGAGCCAAGAAGGTAAACCTGTTGCTTATTTTAGTGAGAAGTTAAATGATGCCAAGAGAAAGTATTATGTTTATGATCAGGAATTTTATGCTATAGTTCATGCATTGAAGAAGTGGAGACACTATCTACTTACTAAGGATTTTGTTTTGTATACTGATCATCAAGGTTTGCAATATTTGAATAGTCAAGAAAAGTTGAATCAAAGGCATTTGAAATGGGTTGAGTTTCTGCAGAGTTATACATTTATTTTGAAATAGGTGAGTGGAAAGTCTAACAGGGTTGTAGATGCTCTTAGCAGAAGGCAACTATTGCTGACAGAAATACAAATTGAAGTGGTTGGGTTCAAGGAACTCAAGAATTTATATCCAGAGGATCCTAATTTTGGTGAAGCTTGGAAAGCTCGTAAAGAACCTATTACTCTAGACAGAATGAAGTGGCTAGATTTTATCATCTAGGATGATATGCTATTCAGAGGGAGTCAATTGTGCATTCCATGAAGTTCTATGAGGGAGAATCTCATCAAGGAA
This sequence comes from Chamaecyparis obtusa, assembly GCA_027943335.1. Lineage (NCBI taxonomy): Eukaryota > Viridiplantae > Streptophyta > Pinopsida > Cupressales > Cupressaceae > Chamaecyparis > Chamaecyparis obtusa. Next base: position 34,644 of record BSBK01009571.1, on the reverse strand, counting down.
AAGCATAGCAGAGGATTGGCTGGACATTTTGGTCGTGATAAAACCCTTGCTTTGGTTAGTGAGAATTATTATTGGCCACAATTGCAGCAAGATATCAAGAAGTTTGTACAGAGTTGCAGAGTATGTCAGATGGAAAAAGGAGTGAAGTAGAATACAGGGTTATATCAGCCATTACCTATGCCAGAGAAGCCTTGGTAGGATATCAATATGGAATTTGTTCTTGGATTACCGAGGACTCAGCGGGGAAATGAATCAATTTTTGTGGTGGTTGATAGATTTTCAAAGATGACACATTCCATTCCCTACAAGAAGACTAATGATGTTGTTCATATAGAAGAATTGTTTTTCAGAGAAGTAGTGAGACTACATGGTTTGCCAAAGACCATAGTTTCAGATCGAGACACCAAGTTTGTAGGCTATTTTTGGTAAACATTGTAGAAGAAGTTGAAGACATATTTGAAATTCAATTCATCACATCATCCACAGACTGATGGACAAACGGAGGTCATGAATAGGAGTTTGGGAAATTTGCTGAGATGTTTGGTTGGAGATAAGCCGATGGGATGGGATTTGATTTTACAATAGGAAGAATTTGCATACACTAATTTTGTCAATAGGAGTACTGGTAAATCACCATTCCAGATTGTATATGGAAATAGTCCTCGAAATGCATATGAGTTGAGAAGGATAGATAAAGGAGAAATAAGTAGTGCTGAAGCTAGGGATTTTGTAGAACATTTGAAGAACATCCATGCGGAGGTGAGGAAGCACATTACCAAGATGAATGCACAGTATAAGGCTATGACAGATGAGAAAAGGAGGCATAAGGAATTTTAGGTTGGAGATGAAGTCATGGTTAATTTGTCAAAGGAGCGATTTCCATTTGATACATATAACAAATTGAAAATGAAGAAGTTTGGGCCATGTAAAATACTGAAGAAGCATGATTCAAAAAATGCATATGAAGTAGAATTGCCTATTGAGCTTAATATTTCACCAGTGTTTAACATTTCAAATCTGATAGAGTATCATGAGGGAGGTGTTGAAGATGAGATCACAGTAGCACAATGGAGTATTCCAGCAACTAGTTCAGATACCAAAGAGATTGAGGATATACTAGATAGTCGTGTTGGTAGAAGCACAAGGAACAGGACATATGAAGAATATCTGGTCAAGTGGAAAGGACAATGTGTTGAAGATTCATCATGGCTGACAAAGGAGGAGGTTAACCATCTTGGTTTTCCTCTACACACTTGAGACGTGATGGGGTCACTTCTCAAATTACCTCGGGTGTCTGATGCAGGAGCATCCTGGGTGTAAGAGCAATCTTGCATCACCCAAAAATATTTTTGTTTTTGTATTCAATAAGGGCTATCTTGTGTAGAGCTTCTATTTATGGAAACTTGCTATTTTTTAGTAAGTTGGTCATACGATCTCAGAATGTTTTGATTTTACATGTGGAGGTTCGTCTCAATCATATCAGCCTGCCAATAAAGTTTCATAGCTAGATCAGGTCTAGTTTTGAAGATATTGAAGATTTTTTATATTGGCAGTAGGGTATAGAAACTTTGAACTCAATTTTGAAGGCTTTAGAGGCCCTAGATCAGGTCAAAATTTTGGGTGATAGGCACTTGCGCAAGTTAGGCCTGTAGAGCACTTTGTGGCCTTTCCAAAATGGGGTCGTAATAGTCAATCGGGTCAATTGGTGATGACTTATGGTCTCCGAAAGTCAGGCAACCTAAAATGGCAGAAAATAAATTTCCTTCAAAATTTCTGTTTAGGTTTCAAAAGTTATTTTGAGCTGACTTTGATGTAATAAATTAAAAAATAAAATAATTCTAAGTTTGGTCAGCCCTAAGGGCTAAATTTCTGGAACCTTCTCGGGCGGTGGAAAATGCCTATATAAAGAAGGCCCATAGTGTTGTCTAGGGCTATTCTGGGTAGATCTGGGTAATGATTTGAGGCTTTTTCCTACAAAATATTGTAAGGAGAGTGCCCATGTGGCTTTGCATATTGTAATTATGAAATTTGTAATTCCACACTTGTAGAGATAATAAGAAGCCCATTTTCTGTTCTTGCAATTGTTGTTGTTTCTCTATTTCTGTTATGTGTTTGTGGTATTAAGGGGAGCACCCTTCATCAAGAAGTATGTAAAAAAATTGGACAATGATGCTCCACTAGAATTAACCCAAGGTTTGGGAGAAGATGAGCCAAGTGAATCTAGTGACAGTGAAGAAGAAGAAGAAGAAACTCACGTAGAAGAGAAGAAAGGAAAGAAACCAATAATTATTGAGCCCCCAACCAAGAAAAGAATACTGAAACCTAGAGTGTCTTCAACACCTATACTAAGACCTAGAACAAGGGGAGCAACTACTGAAACTTGTAAGGTATCCCCTAAATCCAGTAAGCGTAAACCTGCACAACCTAAGGCAGCGCCGAGTAAGGGAAACAAAAGGCCTAGAAGAAAAGTTGTATTGGTACAAGAAGATGATGAGGAAACTAAAAGTGATGAAGAGGTGAAGAAGAAGATTGCACTGCAAGATGTTAAATCTACTGTGGATGAAATATGCCACAAGATCAAAAGCTCTGCACAAAAATGGGAATATGCCCTTAATACTAAAAAATAAAATAAGGAAGAGCACTTTAGCACAAATGGAGTCAAGCCTCACCTCTACCAACATCAGAAAAACTGTGGAGAAATACCAAGCCAAATTTGATCCTAAGCTTAGAGCTTATCTAATCCTTGTGCGCAAGGTTGAGGATGTAGTATAGGAAAGTGTCAAGATTTGGAAAATAGTGTATAGATTGTTGATTGACAAAGATGGAGATATTGGTGCTAGTAAATCTAAGGATGCCGAGCCTGAAATAGAACAAAGTGTAATGGAATCACCCATTCTAGAGATAGAAGCTCCCAAGGAAGAGTAAATTTAGAAGGAACATAAAGTACACATTGTAGATATCATAGAGGATACATCAGTTAAGAATTCAGTATTAACCAAGGAAGACATACAAGCCGAGAAAGAAAAAGACACATCTTTGCCAGGTAGTAACACAGTACTTTTACAAGTCAAAGCTTATTCGACAATTGTTGTAACATCAACTGGTAACACTACCCCCACCAAATTTGAAGCTGTTATAGTTGATTAGTTAGCTGGTACAAGTACTACCGAGGAACTAGAGAAGCCGGCACTAGTTATTCAACTCACATCTACCAAGGAGATCCACTAGGAAAATGAGGAGAAGTCAGAAGATAAAGCTAATAATTCTTGCACTCAAATGCTCCCCAAATGCCAAAGCTTTAACTATGCTTAGCTTTGCTTGATGCTTTCTTTCTGATATAAAAGGTTGTGGGAAATTCCTACCATCCATGAAAGTATAGGTCAATGAGACATTCTTGTTGCTAGCTATTCAACACAACAGATATGTAGATATAAAATGACTAAGTCACTTGTTTTGTTTTATTTTTGTACCCCTTAAGTTTGGTGCTCATAAGGAACCTTGGAAGAAAATAGTACCTTTCCAAACAAACTACATCCTTGGAGGTGTTGAACTCACTTTGACCAACAATCTAATATAAGAATTAAATTTTCTCTTCTGTGCCTTTGAAATATCATTAGCTACTGTGACAGTTGGCCTGCACCTCTAATAAATATTGGTATGTGGTATGTTCTGGTAGGACATGCAGAAAAATGCAATTTGCTAGACACATTAGTTGACCATGGTAGCCCCTAGAAATTAAATACTGTTGGCAGAAAAAGTTATGTAACAACTATCAATGAATCGACAACTTTGGTACCAAACCCATTTTTAAATCTTGTGTAAATGACTGGTATTTTTCTATACGTCAATTTACCTCCATGTCTTATAGTTGTGTAATTTCTGCTATGTCTTATGTTTCAAATTTTATTACAGTGTTATTCAATTCTGTGAGACAACTTTTATTGTTAATGCACAAACAATTGTTGCCAAGGAATTATTTGGTCACACTTTGGAATCCTTTTGTAGTATCAAGTACCTTTACAAGTATGACTCTCCAACATTGTATGTTTGAACTATACAGAGTTATAGATCTACCAATAAATGATATGGTGTTAATCTCTTGATTTTTCCATTGCTTGGATTAATGTTTTCATAGATATCAAATCGTTTTGGATTCAGAATTTTCAGGCATACATAACTCTTGTTAATCCTCAAACTTGACTTTCCATATTTTTACCGAGTTCAAGGTTTTTGGATTTTGCATTCCTCTCATATAATTCCAAATTTCCAAACTTGGTTACTATGTTTTCTTTGTTTAGGATGCTGAACAATGATCTATTTCTTTTAAAGGATCACACTATATTAGAGATGTGGCCCTATCTTGATAAGCTAACTCATATTTTTAGGTCTGATCATTGTATACATTTATAAATTGAATTGTTTTTACTATCCCAATGTGAATCATTGAGCTTGTAAGTTGCACATTAGTCATGAGGATTTGTAGAGATATATATTAGTAAAAAAATGTCAGGCTTTCTATTCATAAATTTGACTTTGATGATATATTTTGTACTTATCTTTGTTCCATTTTCTTCAGAAAGTTTTCAACATAATAAGAGATAAAATACAAGATAGAATCTATTTAGTTTAAAGCTCTTACATTGGGGAGTCTTCCACGTACACTACAAGGTTAGTTGATCCTCTTTAGCTCCTATTATTGGTTTTTTGAAAAGGATGTATATACATTTTACTTTTATTTTCTTGTGTGTATTGCCATACTAATTTTGAAGTGCACAATTATTTTTTGGATTCATACTTTCCCTCCATGATCTGGTAATCTGAGAATCTCTCACTGTTCTGAACTTGACCTGAACTGATCCAATCAAAAACACAAGTACATAGCCAACTGTTGCTTTCAATAAAATAAGTTAATTATTTAATTATGATTGGAAACTCTTCAAAAAAGGGTCTTGTTGAAGAAAACCAAGTTTTCAGTTGCACTGGTATCAATGTTTAATTTTTTGACAATCAATTATTGCTTACAATTCAATTCAGCCAATTATTTGATAGCCAAAACAGATAGGATGTTGAGTCCCAATATAAGCTTGAATATTGAATGAATAATTGATAACAACAACATAAATGTAAATATCTCTTCTTATCAGCTCTTGATTTCTCACCAATGAATCAAAGAAGGAAGTGCCTAATCTACTTTACAAGAAATGGTGATGGAACCACAATTATGTAGTAGAGAAAATGTAATCATGTGTATGAAACAGCTTGAGGGACATACTAGAATCAAATACCGGACAATTAATCTAAGAAAGAAGTTGCATTACTATTTGAATGTGTAATTATTGAATTATTGCTTGATAATAGTTACGGTGAAGCCTCTCAAAATACCACCCATGAGCTCGTCTTTACAATCATAGCAGCCACACCAACACAGAGAATAGTCCATGTCTTAAATTCCAAGAATTCCATCTCTTGTTGGATTTATAACTATAGGTTGCTGCAATATTGCCTGACTGTTCTTTAGATTGTCACATGCACCAAGTTTTGTTGACAATGCATGAAAGGCATCTCTGTGATCTTGCATTGTCTTTTCTCTGCATTTGGTGTATTTGCTAAAAATTTTTGTATATATCATCACAATTCTTCACATAGCATTTTTTTTCTTTCACTGAGATTTGATTGGGTCATCCTGTTAGCCTAGTGTCTATTTGTTGTCATTCTCATTTTTAGTATGAAGAGAATATGATTCATGTATGATTCCCTTCATTTTTAATCTTTGATACAAGGAGAAGATACTAAATATGTAGATATGTTATCTATTCATTGGTAAAAATTCGTGGTGCAATCTAAATGAAAAATTTATTTACTGTCAAAAACTTAGTCAAGGATTAGACATTCATTCATGTTTTACTCACCATAACTTTCCATTCTCTTTGAATGAGGTTGCGTTGACTGCTAGTCAAAAAATTTCATTCCCCACAATATACCCATTAGTTTTTATCCTATTAGAACCTAGGTCATTTTTTGCAGTATGTAATGAAGTATTCATCATGATTGATTGTTTGTTTGCTTCTAACTAAATGTAGTAAACTGCACTTGAGAAGGAGATGCAAGTTGAATATCCTCATCTACCTTATCATTAAACAATGCCCCAAAGCAAACTATAATGTAACAACTTGAAATATAGATGGAAAAACTTTTCTACCCTTGAACTATAGATGGAAAAATGTGAAATCATGTATAATGGAAAGTACTAGTATAAATGGTATGATTATTCTTTAAAGGGTACTAGCTCAATGGAAGAGCACCTACTTTACAAGTAGGAGGATGATGGTTCGATTCCATCGTGCCCTAATATGACTAAATATATGATTAAATTAATGACTAAATATATGACTAAATTAATGACTAAATATATGACCAAATAAATGACCAAATAAATGACCAAATAAATGACTAAATAAATGACTAAATAAATGACCAAATAAATGACTAAATAAATGACCAAACAAATGACCAAATAAACTACCAAATAAATGACCAAATAAACTACCAACTAACCAAATAAACTACCAATGACCAAATAAATGACCAAATAAATGACTAAATATATGACCAAATAAATGACTAAAATAGTTTAGTCATAAATTTGGTCACGAGCTAAATGACCGACAATAAACTACCACTGGTCACATGACCAAATTTGGTCATTTATCTACAATTTTTGGTAGTTTATTTGGTCATATATTGCTGTTTTTGTACTAGTGTACATACTTTTGTAGAGGGAGATGTAATGTCATGACAAAGTGTTTTTTCCACTAATGTCAAATGGGGAGATTGTAGATCTCTATAGTTTTGATTGACTATTAGTGACCCACACTTAGTCATATATCTAGGCAATGATGGTCGGTCATCACTGCGACTAAGTCATTATGTAAAGGCCGAGCTATGTAATGTTTACTTAACGAGCAGTAGTACTACTGAGTAAACTTATGGTCACTATGTATTTTTTGTAGTATACCGAGTCTGGTATTGCCAAGTCCTATATGAAACAATTACCGAGTGCTAGAGTTATCAACATACGCTATGTATAGTGAATGGTGAGTATCAAAAATTGCATTTGTGAAGTTAGCCAGAGAATGACATAAGAGTTTGTTTTGGCACATTGATCGAGGTAAACAGTTTTGGACGACATCCATGTTTTGTATTTTGTTTGTTGAGATAATTACAGGGGTAATTACACATTTACCGAGTGATCATTGATCCCTATGAAATACCTAGAGCCAATCAGATATTAGTAAGACTTAAGCGGCAAAAGGAATTAATCTAAACTGTAGATCTTGAATCAGTAAGATGTTTTGTTGATTATATAAGGACAAGATCTAAACCCTCAAAACGTAGTAGAAAGGGATAGAAAATGTGAAGGGTATAAGAAGATAGGTATGATTCAGTGAAGGGAAGTATTGAGAGACAGAGTTTAGTGACGGAGCTAAGCAATGAAAGCACAGAAAGGAGATAAATCTGATAGATGAGATCAATATTATACATTAAAGAGAAGATTTGTTATCTACATACAGTGCAAACTGAAAGATCAGGTACTGAGACATTCTAGCTAGTGTATCAGGGTAAATCTCTTAACTGAGTAGTCCTAAAAGACTTTTTGTAATCTCTTAACTACGTGCTTACTTTGTTGTAAGTTTCAAATCCTTTTACAAGGTAGACTGTATAAGTCTTTTAGCTTTTAACAGGGCAAACCCCTCACAGGGTAGATCAAGTTTTGATCAAATTTTGTAAGCCCTAACAGGAAAATTTATTACTGCAGTAGTGAATATTTGTGGGTGTCATCCCCAACCCAGTTTTACCTTTCACGGGTTTCTAGGTAACCAAAATCTTTGTGTTATGAATGCTTTCATGGATGATGTTTAGTTTGCTAGTTGTCTGATTATAATCAAGTATTGTTAATGCTATGCAAAACTTTTATTATGAGAATGGTTTAGTAGGTGATATCTGATTCACCCCCCCCAAGTATTGTTAATGCTATGCAAAAATTTTATTATGAGAATGGTTTAGTAGGTGATATCTGATTCACCCCCCCTACCCCTCTCAATATCACATTTCCCAATTATATTTCCAACATGAAATTGCGACGTCCATAGAGGTTGAATTATTGACAAACCCACCATCAAAATAATCACTTCAACCTGGAAGAATTAGCAGCTATTCCTTTCATCTATGCAACCAATGTTGGTTGAAATTATGAGGACGTAAGGTCAGAATAGTCCTCGAGTGTATAGAATTCTCGTTGAAATGACATATCAATGGTGGTCAAAATTGCGATGAGTGGTGGTAAAAAAAGCAACAGAAAATTTAAATTTTATATATATATATATATATATATATATATATATATATATATATATATATATATATATATATATATATATATATATATATATATATATATATATATATATATATATATATATATATATATCTATATATATATATATATATATATATATATATATATATATATATATATATATATCTATATATATATATATATAGATATATATATATATATATATATATATATATATATATATATATATATATATATATATATATATATATATATATATATATATATATATATCTATATATATATATATATATATCTATATATATATATATATATATATATATATATATATATATATATATATATATATATATATATATATATATATATATATATATATATATATATATATATATATATATATATATATATATCTATTTGAAAATTGACACAATAAAAAATAAAAAGAGACATCGTAATGAAAATTGAAAATTATAACTTACATTATTTAGCGTAAGTTTCTGATGCAAATCCCAAAATTTCACATACAAAATAAAATTTGGCAAGCGATCCTTCTTAGTTGCTGTTGTTGGTATGTATTTTAATCTAAAATAGCAGTAGCTAAGAACGATCTCTTGCCAACATCTATTGATCCAGTGTGCTCTTCTATGATTCCAAACCTGCAAGGAGAAAAAGGTATCATGTCAAATGTGTTATCAAGCAATAACCAAACTATCACTAGAACATTTTGTGCATGGATGAGAAACAGTATCCAAAGTTTCTAAATTATGAGAAGAGGTATGAGTGGAGGCCAAAGAAGGGATATTTGTGAAGGTTTTATAAATCTCCTTAAATTACTAAGCTTCTCTTTGTTTGGAGAATAGTTTAACATTCTCGACTTAACAGGGCCAACCACGTGAAGGTGGAAGCTCATCTGGCCCCTCCGAGGAGCCTCTTATGACCCTTTATGACATTTTAAGACCTATAAGATGTATTCTTAGGGATCGTAAAGGGTTGTAAAGGGTCATAAGGGGTCCAGGGACACAATAGCTAAGAAAAATAAATGTAGGCATCATGGTCACAATTTTTTGGAAACACAACACAATTGAGTGGTATACCAAGATGATGCCACACAACCACTACTCCTCCAATTCCAAGTCAACACTACAGGATCCAAAACCCATAGACAAGGAATAAATTTAGAGAGCAAAGGAGGAGAACCATAACGACTGAAATAATATAGGACCCTGTATTAGTTTGGTCATTACGGCTCTCCTCCACTCTCTAAATTTATTCCTTATCTATGGTTTTTGGATCCCATAGTGTCAACATGGAACAGAAGGAGTGATAGTTGTGTTGCATCATCTGGGTATACCATTCAATTATGTTGTGTCTCCAAAAGATTATGACCATGATTCCTACATTTATGTTTCTTAGTTGTTGTGATATTTGCATTTATGTTTCTCAGCTATCGTGTTTATGTGCATGTTCTTTATGTGTTTGGATTCTCTCCCTCACATCCAAAATAAGATTTTCCCACTCTGAATTGAGAATGCACATGCAAAAGGTATGTATGTTTTATGAAACATCTATCCACAACATAATGGGAAGACATCTTTCTAGCCTGGGCCTAGATCCTTCGACAATTAGCTTGATAATAAGGTTAATTTTTAATTTTGTTTAATTTTATATTTAAAATCATAATGAAGTCATAAACAACAAAAAAGTTTATGAGTTTATCAAAATATGTCCAACGTATCTACTTGAAATTCTAAAAAAAAATTCAGTATCTACAATAGCCCTATGTTAACCACATTTATGCATATGGTCCCAACAAAGTAGTGCACAAACTACACAAAGAAGGCATCGCAAAAATATGATTTCTGCTTTCACCATTAAAGCAATCTTGGTGGCACTAGCTACCTCTCGAGCCTTGCACAAGTTGCACTCATTTCCTAAATTAGGTATAGATGTAGATGGGGTAGATGTAAATGTGGTTTCATCGACCCACCGAAAGTGTTGACATCCACTATTTCCCTCCAATACCAAATGTACATCAGTTCTTCATAAAATGATTAGTTGTCACATTATATTTAAACATAAAATATAATTATGTATCTAGAATTTTTCCTATTTGGGCAAACCCAAAAATTGACACCCAGGATTACTTGTTGTGCGTGACATCTTCAACATGCATGGGCCAACACCACATTGACACATAGGCACATTGACCAAAATCATCGATGCTATTTCGACAAATATTGCATTATCACAAATATTGCATTGTCATTATTTTTTTCATTCATACTAATTATAATTACAATAAAAAGAAACATACTAATGTAGACTTGCACATTTTTTGGCTAAGTCAAATTCTTTGGTTTAAATCACTAGACACTCAAAACAAAATGACAAACCAAAGACAACCATGCAATAAAAATAAATTACTAAGGAACCAAGGAACTAATTATAATTGCAATAAAAAGTAACATACTAATGTAGACAAAATCTCAAATGGGAAGACATATTTCTAGCCTAAGCCTAGATCCTTCGACAATTAGCTTCATAATAAATGAAGTAGATGAGAGCTGAGCAATTAGCTTCCCAAGGAAAATCTCATAAATCTCATAAAATCTTCCTGTGCCCTTTGTGCGTACCTAAATGATATATTTGAAATAGCAGCAAAGCATCAGGCGCCACCTTCAGCACAATATGATCATCACTAGATAGGTCTGTATGTTTTATGAAGTATGGTCATTGTATGAATTTAAAGTAGATGACTTACCACTAAAGGTACTAAGGAAATAAGAATAGAAACTACAACAACCAAACTTCATAAAACATATAGACATGTCTAGTGATCATATTGTGCTGAAGGTGGTGCCTAATGCTCTGCTACTGCAACAACTACAGTCTGTGATGCAAAATTAACTTCTTTAAGCCTTACCCTTGTTGTTTCAAATATATCATTTAGGTACGCACATAGGGCACATGAATTAGGGTACACATAGTTCATTTATGAGATTTTTCTTGGGAAGCTAATTGCTCAGCTCTCATCTACTTCATTTATTATGAAGCTAATTGCCAAATGATCCAGGCCCAGGCTAGAAAGATCAAAACTTATAATACCAATCAATGAAATCTTTTCCTATCAATGTTGCATTGAATAGAGAGTTTAATAATATAAACACCAGACTGTGTCTTCATGAGCAGAGAAGTGATTGTTTGTAAAGAGTTAAAAGTGTATTGCTTGGTAGTTCATTACATTGTCTTCTTCAACCATACACACCTCCCCACAAATTCTAAGACTCCTCTCCCATAAGACTCCTCTCCCATAGTGATAGAAGATAGATCCATTTTGTGCATAACCTGAAGTCATCGATTTCCATGAGAGTGCATCTTTTGAGAATTTGTTTTTGAACTTTTCAAGGGACCAGTAGTTCTACAATTAAATCATCATAACTTTCCCATTACTTAACCATCACACATGGCACAGACTATCTTCAAACTGACAATACGTTGCATGTGTAGTACAAAACTATTATTAATTAGCAGATTAAATGCAGATAATTACTAATAGATTAAGCATATTATTACTATGCTTAATATTCCATTTAAATGCTAGTATATAAAGAAGACAATCAAAAGACAATGAAGATTTGTCTGACCAACAGTTTACAGAATTAGACCTTTATTTGGCTAGGTCAAATCTTCCTTCGTGCTAGTAGTCTATCTAGTTGTAATAGTCTTAAGTTTTTGTTAATATAGGGAAATCCCATGAACTCTAAGGTCCCAATTCATCCAACAACTTGATCCCACATGGTTTTTTTCTATTGCTGTAGTTGAGTTTCATCTTGTCTAGTTGAATACATATGAAATATTCAACCTAGGGCATCATTGTTCAAAAAGAAAACCAACCTTCCCAACTTTGAGCTTTTGAACTCTTATAAAGCATTTCCTTCACTCACCTTTCACACAGTGGCATTGAATCCCAATGGTGAAAATGTGGCCACATCTTCCAACAAAGATTGTTTGCATGCCAAGCACTGTACAGGAACAGTCAATAAAAGGACTAAAATTATTTGATTTTAAGACTTCAAAACAATATAATCAGTACATGGAATGATCAAAACTTATAATACCAAACAATGAATGCTTTTCCTATCAATTTTTCATTGAATAGAGAGTTTAATAATATAAACACCAAACTGTGTCTTCATGAGCAGAAAAGTGATTGTTTGTAAAGAATTAAAATTTTATTGCTTGGTAGTTCATTACATTATATTATTCGAACATACACACCTCCACACAAGAAGGACTAAAACCAAACCATAGGATGGTCTACGAATTTAGAAGACATCCTTTATTACAAAGAAAAACAAAATATAGAACTCAAGTCCCAAAGAAAAATTGAATGGCCTAGGTGCCCTGGACCAATACACTCCCCATGTAAGTCAATATTCTAAAGTCCTTGAATCCAAGAAAATTTAAGTCAATAACACAAAATATATCACTTAGAATTCTTGTGAAGAGTCTTGGTGAGTTTAAGCCTTTTGAAGCACTTTAGAAATATTTGGTGTTACTGACTTACATTTTGGACAGGATCTTGACATGAGTGGATGGGTGTGGATGGTGAGATGGGGGGTGTATTGGTGAAGATTCTTGGTGATTTTAAGCCTTTTGAAGCACTTTAGAAATATTGAATACATCATTGATTTCTAACTATTTGACAAATCCTAGGAAATCATTGGTTCTTCAAGATAAAGATTGTTTGCATGCCAGTCACTGTACAGGAACAATCAATAAAAGGACTAAAATTCTTTTCTTTTAAGACTTAAAAATAATATAATCTATACATGGAATGATCAAAACATATAATACCAATCAATGAATTATTTTCCTATCAATGTTGCATTGAATAGAGAGTTTAATAATATAAACACTAGACTGTGTCTTCACGACCAGAAAAGTGTCTATTTGTAAAGAATTAAAAGTTTATTGCTTGGTACTTCATTACAACATGATTTTGGACAAGATCTTGACATGAGTGGATGGGTATTTATTGTGGGATGTGGGGTGTATTGGTGAAGAGTCTTGGTGATTTTAAGCCTTTTGAAGTACTTTAGAAATATTGAATACATCATTTCTTGTCAACTATTTGACGAAGACTAGGAAATCATTGGTTCTTCAAGAAAAAGTTTATTTGCACGCTAAACACTATACAAGAACAATCAATAAAAGAACTAAAATTATTTGATTTTAAGACTTCAAAACAATATAATCAGTACATGGAATGATCAAAACTTATAATACCAATCAATGAATTCTTTTCCTATCAATGTTGCATTGAATAGAGAGTTTAATAATATAAACACCAGATTGTGTCTTCACGAGTAGAAAAGTGACTGTTTGTAAAGAATTAAAAGTTTATTGCTTGGTAGTTCATTACAACATGATTTTGGACAAGATATTCACATGAGTGGATGGGTGTGGATGGTGGGATGGGGGGTGTATTTGTGAAGAGTCTTGGTGAGTTTAAGCCTTTTGAAGTACTTTAGAAATATTGAATACATCATTGCTTGCCAACTATTTGACAGAGCCTAGGAAATCATTGGTTCTTCAAGACAAATATTGTTTGCATGCCAAGCACTGTACAAGAACAGTCAATAAAAGGACTAGAATTCTTTGATTTTAAGACTTCAAAAAAATATAATCAGTACATGGAATGATCAAAACTTATAATAGCAATCAAGGAATGCTTTTCCTATCAATGTTGCATTGAATAGAGAGTTTAATAATATAAACACCAGGCTATGTCTTCATGAGCAGATCACATTGACCAATACACCCCCTATCCCATCATCCACACTCGTCCCCTCATGTCAAGATCTTGTGAATCCAAGCAAATGTAAGTCAATAACACCAAATATATCACTTATAAGTCTTATGAAGAGTCTTGGTGAGTTTAAGTGATATATTTCCTATTATTGACTTACATTTTCTTGGATTCAAGGACTTAAGAACATACTCCAAAAGTGAATATTTTATTGCTCATCGGTGCGCACTTCCATGATATTCAACCACTAGTTCAAATTTACTTGAATATAGGTGCGTGGTGTTGACCTAGTGCAACTTCCCACCTTATACCACCTCCTTCAGCACTCCTTTGCTCGCAAACTATGCCAAAATGAAATAAAATGAAATGTGTCACTATACGGGATATATGTATAAAATTTGAATTTTTTTTTATTTCTATTCCCGTATTGGTCAAAATTACTTTATCTAATATGATGAATTCTTAATAAAGGTCTAATTTTGTAGACTGCTAGAAAGAAGGAAGATTTGACCTAGCCAAACCTTCCTTGTACCACACAAAAAATTGTGTGAAACATTAGAGGACAAGTTGATTCAAACATCATAAGACAAGGCTTTGAGGTCTTGTATGTACAAGTGTGAGTTTACATGTTTTTTTAGGAAAGAAGTATTCTATTTACCTAACTTGATATCTCTCACTATTATACGTCTTTTTCTACACATTGTTTATCCCATTTTTTAAAAATGAAACCAAAAGTAGCATCAATTTAACCTTGAACTTAGTTGATGAGGAAACAAAGAACCCACCCTTTGTTGACTGGTTGCTCTGTATCTATGGAAATTCACGGTCCACTTCTAATGGTGTTATGGCTCACATGAGTGGATGGGTGTGGATGGTGGGATGGGGGGTATATTGGTGAAGAGTCTTGGTGAGTTTAAGCCTTTTGAAGCACTTTAGAAATATTGAATACATCATTGCTTGCCAACTATTTGATAGAGCCTAGGAAATCATTGGTTCTTCAAGACAAATATTGTTTGCACGCCAAACATTGTACAGGAACAATCAATAAAAGGACCGAAATTCTTTGATTTTAAGACTTCAAAAAAATATAATCAATACAAGGAATGATCAAAACTTATAATACCAATCAATGAATGTTTTTCCTATCAATGTTGCATTGAATAGAGAGTTTAATAATATAAACACTAGAGTGTGTCTTCACAAGCATATCACATTGACCAATACACCCCCCATCCCACCATTCACACCCATCCAATCATGTCAAGATCTTGTGAATCCAAGCAAATGTAAGTCAATAACACCAATATATCACTTAAACTCACCAAGACTCTTCACAAGACTTCTAAGTGATATATTTGGTGTTATTGACTTACATTTTCTTGGATTCAAGGACTTTAGAATATACTCTAAAAGTGATTATGTAACGAAGGAAGTGAGAGGGAAGGATCTTGATTTAGCTCAATGGATATTTCAACATGATTTTGGACAAGATCTTGACATGAGTGGATGGGTTTGGATGGTGGGGTGGAAGGTGTATTGGTGAAGAGACTTGGTGAGTTTAAGCCTTTTGAAGAACTTTAGAAATATTGAATACATAATTGCTTGCTAACTATTTGACAGAGCCTGGGAAATCATTGGTTCTTCAAGACAAAGATAGTTTGCATGCCAAGCATTGTACAAAAAAAATCAATAAAAGGACTAAAATTCTTTGATTTTAAGACTTCAAAACAATAGAATCATACATGGAATGATCAAAACTTATAATACCAATCAATGCATTCTTTTCCTATCAATCTTGCATTGAATAGAGAGTTTAATAATATAAACACCAGACTGTATCTTCATGAGTAGATCACATTGACCAATACACCCACCATCCACACCCATCCACTCATGTCAAGATCTGGTAAATCCAAGAAAATGTAAGTCAATAACACCAAATATATCACTTAGAAGTCTTGTGAAGAGTCTTGGTGAGTTTAAGCCTTTTGAAGCACTTTATAAATATTGAATACATCATTGCTTGCCAACTATTTGATAGAGCCTAGGAAATCATTGGTTTTTCAAGACAAGGATTGTTTGCATGCCAAGCACTGTAGAGGAATAGTCAATAAAAGGACTTAAATTATTTGATTTTAAGACTTCAAAACAATATAATCAGTACATGGAATTATCAAAACTTATAATACCAATCAATGAATTCTTTTCCTCTCAATGTTGCATTGAATAGAGAATTTAGTAATATAAACACCAGACTATGTCTCCACGAGCATAAAAGTGACTGTTTGTAAAGAATTAAAAGTTTATTGCTTGGTAGTTCATTACATTATCTTCTTTGACCATACACACCTCCACACAAGAAGGACTAAAACCAAACCATAGGATGGTCTAGGAATTTAGAAGACATCCTTTATTACAAAGCAAAACAAAATATAGAACTCGAGTCCCAAATCAAAACTAAATGGTGTAGGTGACCTGCACCAATACACCCCCATGTAAGTCAATATTCTAAAGTCCTTGAATCCAAGAAAATGTAAGTCAATAACACCAAATATATCACTTAGAAGTCTTATGAAGAGTCTTGGTGAGTTTAAGCCTTTTGAAGTACTTTAAAAATATTGAATACATCATTGCTTGCCAACTATTTGATAGAGCCTAGGAAATCATTAGTTCTTCAAGAAAAAGATTGTTTGCACACCAAGTGCTTCAAAAGGCTTAAACTCACCAAGACTCTTCAACAATACACCCCCCATCCCACCATCCACACCCATCCACTCATGTCAATATCTTGTCCAAAATCATGTTGAAATATCCATTGACCTAAATCAAGATCCTTCCCTCTCACTTCCTTCATTACATAATCACTTTTGGAGTATATTCTAAAGTCCTTGAATCCAAGAAAATGTAATTCCTTGGTGTTATTGACTTACATTTTCTTGGATTCAAGGACTTTAGAATATACTCCAAAAGTGATTCTGTAACAAAGGAAGTGAGAGGGAAGGATCTTGATTTAGGTCAATGGATATTTTAGCATGATTTGGGTAAGATCTTGACATGAGTGGATGGGTGTGAACCTAGTGCAGCTTCCCACCTTATACCACCTCCTTCAACACTCCTTTTCTCGTGGACTATGCCAAAATGAAATAAAATGAAATGTGCCTCTAGGCGAGATATATGTATAAAATTTGACTTGTAAATAACTGTAAACTAACTAGATCATTTAAATCTATATTAAATCTTGTAAATTTGACTTGTAAATAACTTTAATAGTAGAAATAAGATGAATAAAAAATTATGCCATAGTTAACTACAAGCAGAGATAGATTACACATATGTGAGAAGAAGAATTTAAGATTGACTTAGAATAAGTGGTTGAATAAGTGGTTGAATATCATAGATGTACGAAAAATAAAAGCTATTAAAAACTCAATCACAAGCAGATAAAACTTTGTTTAACTATGAACTGTTAAAAATTTAGAATAAAACCTCTGTTAATTATGTGCCCTTAGTTGCAGACATAAAATAATGATGTGCTCTTAGTCCCTGACAGAAAATCATGTCCTGAACATGGAGAAAAAATGCCCCCAAAATGTTTTCAATGAATTCAAATTTACAAGGGGTACATTATTTTTCAAATTGTTTTTATTTGTCATGGGTTCGAAACCCTAATCTCTGCACTTCTAATGGTGTTCACGCCACCATTAGAAGTGGCATGACCACCATTAGAAGTGGCCCTTGAATTTCCACTTCTAATGGTGTTCAATTTCAAGAGATACATATCAGTCAACTAAGGGTGGGTTCTTTGTTTCCTCATCAACTGAGTTCAAAGTAAAATTGATGCTAGTTTTGGTTTTATTGTAAAAAAATGTTGAATAAGTGGTTGAATATCACAGAAGTGTGGAAAATAAAAGCTATTAAAAAATCAATCGCAATCCAATGAAACTTTGTTTAACTGTAAACTGTTAAAAATTTAGAATAAAACCTTTGTTAATTGTGTGCCCTTAGTTGTAGATAGAAAATAATGAGGCACTCTTAGTTGCTGACATAAAATCGTGTCCTGAACATGAAAAAAAAAAACCCCAAAATGTTTGCAATGAATTCAAATTTACAAGGGGAACCATTAGAAGTGCAGAGATTAGGGTTTCAAACCTGTGACAAATGAAAACAATTTGAAAAAAAATAAAAAAATGTACCCTTCATTAAGCAAATGCCAAAAAAATTGAATCTCTTACCAAGGCTGCAATGAAATGGTTGAAATTGAATGCCTATTCCTCTTGATGCTTGCTCGGGTTTGAGAATAGTAATGTGGAAGAGAAGGAGATGCCAAAATTTATAGGCTAGATGCATATAGAGGGTGTCGACATACAACTTCCCTCCTTATACCACCTCCTTCAACACTCCTTTTCTCACAAACTATGCCAAAATGAAATGTGCCGGTAGGTAGGATATATGTATAAAATTTGACTTTTTTTTATTTCTATTCCTGTGTTGGTCGGAATTACGACCACTATTTAGGGTCGTAATTCTGACCAACACGGGAATAGAAGTTAAAAAAATCAAATTTTTCTTCTATAAATCGACCATGGAAAATCATTTTATAACTTGGTCAGAAATGTTGGTCTAAAAAGTGGGTCAAATGTACTAGTGGAAGATGCTTATCAGTATGCTCTAAAAGAAAAAGATAACTTGAAAAGAAGAAAACATAGTAATCCCTGAGGGAAGGAAAAGATTGATCACTCGATGAAGGATAAACCGATGGTTGAAGATGAACCCAAATATGTGGAATTAAAAAAGAAGACAGGTAGGGTTATCTTTAAGGGTACATTTTATAATTTTGGTGAAGAAGGAAACTGATCTTTTGAGTGTACACAAAACAAGTTTGGTGATTGAAGGAATGTTGTAGTGACTGAGAACATTCAGAATGAACTTGAATCTGAGAACTTGTTGGTTCGGAGAACATTGCTCGGTGCAAAAGAGGAACCTTGTCAGAGGAGTAATTTGTTTAGAACTTGGTGCAAGTCTGGAGGTAAACTTTGTGATGTCATTATTGATAGTGGTTGTACTGATAACCTTGTTGCTAAGGACATGGTTCAGAAACTTGGTTTGAAGAGAATGAAGCATCCTCATCCTTATAGGATTGGCTGGTTATAAGATGTTCATGCTCTGGAAGTGAGGGAGTAGTGCTTGGTTGATTTTCAGATTAGTCAGTATAAGGATCAAGTTTTGTGTGATACTGTGGAGATGAATAGTTGTCATATATTTCTTGGTAGAATTTTCCAGTATGATTGCAGAGCTATGTATGATTTTGTCAAGAATGTGTTTACTATTGAGAAGAATAACATGAAGCTTTCCCTGATGCCTTTGCTGGATACAACACTCAGTAGGAGAAACCTCAGCTTTGGTAGTTGAGATGAGTTGAGAAATTATGAAAGGATTGGTCAGTATGGAGAACAAGCCTGTGTGTTATCAAGAAAAGATTTGAAAAGACAGAGGAAGACAAAGTGGAAGAGTTTGCAAGGTGAATACTTGAAGGACTTGTATATGAAGAACCAATTCAAGTTTTATGTGTTGAATCCGTGAAGATGTTCTTCCAACCTATTAGAACATATTTTTGAACCTGGGGTGTTTGATGTAGGGCCATTCTAGGGTACTCAGTGAATCTGCATGGTGGTGTGTTGTTTTGGTTATGTGTTACTCAGTTACAGCTTTACTCGACAACCTTGGTTATTGAAGGAAGCTCGATTGTTGAAGGAACTTGGTGAAACCTCTTGTGCTCAGTGGAACTTGTACTCAGTGATGCCTATGGTGCTCGATCGACATGCTTGCTCAGCTATTAGTGTGTTGCTCGGTGTTTCTTGGCGTGCTCGGCTATTTCTCTGGTGCTCGGTAGTTCTGGTTTACCGACTGGAGTTCTTGGAGATTTGGTTGGCTGACTTGGTGCATTTATTGTTTGTAGCTTTTGTTGTATTCTCCTATGTAGATCTTGAGACCTACATGCAGAATTAATTGTTTGTAAGGCTATTTAAGAGCCGACTGTTATTGTATTTAATATTTGTTTTTAGTAGAAGCCGACTTGGATTAAGATTTAATTATTTCTTCCAGCCGACTTGTGGCTGAGGAAATGTATTTAAGGAGTGTTTAAGTAGATGTTTAGGAGTCAATAGATTGGTAGAGAGAGAAGGACAGACTTGGATCCTACGATATCTTGAAGATCAGATTGTTTATCTAATAGTTTGTAATAGAAGAGCTAGTGGTTTGCATGCTTGGAGACTTGGAGGCTTGCAAACTCAAGTTTAGATCAGCCTTAGTGTTTCCAGTAGTTTTTGATTGTTTCAAAGCTGGACTAGTTGGAAGATTGCAGAAATACTTTGATTTTATTTGGCTCTAACCCGAAAATCCTTACAGTCAAGCATGTTAATGAAAATTCAATTGAAAACATTATCTTGTTGTGTTATTCTGCATTGTGGTGTTTGGCTGCTTATTTGGACTATCCTTAATTGGATCCTCCTTACCTGTCTTGCATCACTTTCCCTAATAGATCTTGTCTCTATTGCAAGCATGCAGAATCAGTGCTTCATTTTTTTCTACACTGTGATTTCTTCCAGCAAGTATGGGTTGTGTTTCTTTTGAAATGGGATATATTCTAGATTTTTCCAAACTCTCTGGAAGATTTCTTCTCTC
This sequence comes from Chamaecyparis obtusa, assembly GCA_027943335.1. NCBI lineage: Eukaryota > Viridiplantae > Streptophyta > Pinopsida > Cupressales > Cupressaceae > Chamaecyparis > Chamaecyparis obtusa. The sequence goes on along the minus strand of BSBK01009571.1, from coordinate 13,771 downwards.
AATGGAAATGTCCAAGCTCCAATAAAAATATCGTTGAGCTCTAGAATCTCTCATTTCCTTATATATTTTGCAATATTTGGAAGGAAAGAAACAACAAAATTTTTAGAGATAAAGCCTCTACCCCGGTTTTTATTGCTAACAAAATCAATAGAGGAATTTTTGAATCTCTCATTTTTTTTGACTTAAATGGCCAAAGGGATCAATTTTAATTTGAGAAAAGATGGAAGATAACCCTTCACCCTCACAAAACCATTAACCCTAGGGAAGGGTTGGTTTGGTTGTCTACCCCTCCTGGATAGATCAAGGTTAACTTTGACAGAGCTTCCAAGGGTAATCTAGGGAAGGTTGTTTTTGGGGGAATTATTCAGAATTCTACCAGATGTTTCCTGTTTGTGGTGGTTGGTCCTTTGGGTGATCAATCTAATCATTATGCCAAAGTTGTGGAGGCATGGAAACCTCTATCAATTGCAAAATATTTGAACTTTGATAATTTATAGTTGGAAAGGGACTCTATGAACATAATTAATTGTCTTGATGGGTTTAATAAGCCATCTTGGACTATTGATACTATAATTAAAAATTCTCATGACATCATTAAGTCCTCTAAATTTGTGGTCATTAAGCATGATTACTATGAAATTAATACTTTCGCAGACATGCTCGCTAATTATGGGGTAATTTGTAGTGAAAAAATTAATTGGACAGGGGAGAATTTATTGCCTTAAGATATATCTTCCATAGTATGATATGAAAGGACTATGATGAAGGTTGGAAACACTCCCAATAATGAATACTATGATTTATTGTAATTGTTACCCTAATTATGTCATGGGAATGTGCCTATGTGGAGGTGATATGAATTTATATAATGTTTATTCATACACTTTTTGGGTGTTTGGCATTGCGTTAATTTGGGATTTTTTTTTCTTTCTAAGCTATTTTCTAGAGGCTGCCTCTATTACTATTAGTGCTGAGAAAATGAGAGGGGATTTATGTAGGGAAAACCTAATGATTATAGAAAATGGGAAGAGGAACCTAAGATTTGGAAGAAATTGTTGAAATGGAAAATTATGACTTTCATGAAGTGCTTGAAAGGGTATGATAAGGTCAGAGCTAAGATGGTGGTTCAAAAAAAATTTGAGTAGTGAGAGAAGGGCCATTTCTCTTTGTATGGGAGAAGGTTTAAGATCATGACTGAGCTCATTACTACTATTATTGGGATTCCACATACTTGGTTGAGTCTCTATTATGACATGAAGATTTTGGATAGGGCTATCAGAACTTTCCCTAGGGATGGTGAAGAATGTGAGCTATTGGGTGAGCCAGTTTTTGGGTACTTCAACATCGCAAAAATCAAAGAGTTGTGGAAGTTGGTTTTCACCATAACCATGGAGTATGTTATGGTTGATGGGAGGTTTACGAGAGCCCACACTTACCACTTTGTTCTCCTAAATCACTTCAGACACAAGAAGAGGATTTCCCTGCCCTACTACCTTTGCTGCTCCTTGATGGACAACCTCAACAAACATACGAACAAGGTTAATTCCCCTATTATTTAGAATGGTCTTATTCTACTTATCTAGGAGAACTATAAAAAAAAATTGGCGATGAATGAAAATAAAAATGAGCAATTTTTTTTTCGTCAGTTATTGGGAAATGATAGTTCCTAGTGGGGAAGGGGAAAGCTCAGGTAATTTTGACCAAATGCCAACAAAAAAATGTGAAAATTGATAAGGAAATTGAGAAGGATGATGCTAAGGGAATGGATACTGCTGAGGAAGGATATGTAAGTGGGGATGAAGTTGGAGAAATGGTTAAAGAGGAAACAGGTGAAATCTTAGAGGACAAGGGTGAGGAGCATGGTGACGATCAGGAGAAGATGGGTGTTGATATGGGTCAGGATATGGTGTATAGTGAAGGAACTGAGAAGGAAATTGGTATCCATGTGAATCTTAGTGGTGATAAGCTAGAGAATATTCAAAATAGGGATACTAGCATCAAGCATGAATCATAGATTCTCTTTAATGAGGGTGAGGATCAGAAAAAGAAAGCATTGGAACTACATGAGGATAAGGATTCTCCCTCCCATCCCATTTCCAACAATTTGGGTGCAGGGTTTTACAATGAACTTCTGGTTAGCTACGAGGATTCTAAGAAGAATGAAAACTTGTCATTGCGGAAGCGTTCCCCTACCTCAGTGGATCTTAATGTGGAGTACCCTGATACTTTTGATGACTCTAAAACCCATTTGGCTATTTCTATTTTTAAAGATTCTCTGAAGTATGATAGATGGGTCTTCTAGCAAATGAAGAGTTTAGTGCTCACAAATAATATTTTGAAAGAAAGGATTAAAATGATGGATGACAAGGGCAAAAATAGAATGGGAAAGTTAGTCAATTTGGAGAAAAAGGTCACTGATTTATTCAGTAAGGTGGATAATAGTACTGAAACATTGAGGAAAGCCCTCTTGGTTTACCAGGAGGGCTTGGTTCTCTCAACCAATAACATGGAATCCTGTGCTAGCTATCTTGAAGGGCACGACCCCTCAACAGACATTGTGTATCTCAAGAAGGATTTTGATGATGAGGAAACTGTGCCCTCTGGTCCAAGAAAGCATACTATGGTGAGACTAAAGAAGAAGAAAGATGCAGGTTCCAATGATGTCTAGGTGAACCCACAATAATGGGTTACACTTTTTTGCCTAAACAAAATCTAAACTCTACATTTTGAAAAAAATATTAGATTCAGATGCATATTGTTGTTAAACCATTTGAAATGAGAAGATAAATTAAATTAGTTTCTTTTAGGATTTTCTGTCTAGATTCTAAATATATATTTTTAATTGATTTGAATGATTTTTTCTTTCTCCCACGAAAACTAGTATGTTGTTGAAAATGTCATTTTCAAAGAGTTATAGTGTTTTCATAGAGCATAAATTTTCTTCCTAAAATAGATATCAATGTTCTTGTTTTGAATTTAGTTTTGTAACATCCATACAGAGGGAATGCAATTGGTTTGATGACATTATCATGATTATTACATATTTTATTAATGATTGAAGTTGACTAAACCATAATTTTGACATACCTTGACTACATAGCTTATAACTTGCTATGTATTCATCTAATTTCAAATTTATTTATTTTAATAGAAAGTAGACTTGAAGATGGAGGGCACTATTATTTTTCACAAAAAAAATCTCTTTTCTACTATTTTTCATTGAACATCAAAGTCGAAGGTTTATATTTGATAAAAAACCTATATTCGATTAACATAAAAAAACATACACATAATAAACTAAAAGATTGTCAAATTTATAATTTTTAGAAATATTGATCCAAGTACTTGTGCTATGCAAAAGGATATCTCCTTATCGTTCCATTTGACCTTGCGATTGAGCCCCGAAGACATGAAATATTCAAAATTTTATAAAACTCACAAAATTTCCCTTACTCAGGGACTTTCAATTGAAAGTATCTATTTTTTATAGAAAGTACTTTCTATCAAAAGTACTTGAATGGTTAAATGTTGGTTAATCCATTTATAGAGTTACTTTTGATAGAAAGTATTGAGTTTCGATAGAAAGTTAGAAATGACTTTCGATAGAAACCTATATCCACCAATTTGGTGTTGTTTCGGGTTAATAATAATTACATATAAATAAACATATTTTTTTCTCATCTTATTAATTTTAAACCTACAAAATAATTCACATTTTGGAGAAGGAAGAATTTTAAAATTGTATTTTTTCAAAATTTGTCAAAATTTGGTGGAACAATTTTGCAAAGTGATGGGAAATAAAAAGAGAAGGCTAAACAAGAGTAGATGACATTATTCAGAAGAGACTGAACAAAGACTACATGAAGAAGCATGAGAAAGATATATCATAGGAAAAATGGTCTCTCTCTCTCTCTCTCTCTCTCTCTCTCTCTCTCTGTGGATACTTTAAGTTGATGGTTAGGACTTGTCTTAATGCAACATGTACACATGATATTGCAATACCCAATTAGACCTAATTTGATAAAGAAGACCTAATTAGAATTAATACGACTAATTAGACCTAATAAGACCTAGATAAGCCTAATTAGACCTAATAAGACTAAGAATCTATATAATTATATACCTAATTAGACCTAATGTGAGTATTATGATCCCTTAAGACCTAATGCTCAACCTATTAGGACCTAATATGAGTAACAAGACACAAATTAGGTCCTTATATCATTAATAGGATGGGCCTTAGACATAATTAGACCTAGCTAAACCTAATAATACTAATTAACACCTAATAAGATATGTAACTAGTCCTAAGTATACCTAATATGAGTAATAGGACCTCTTAAGACCTAATTAGACATAATAGCTGACCTATTATGACCTAATTTGTTAAATTTTGTAATAAGACATAAGAGTACCCCTTACTTGACCTAATACTTGACTAATTAACACAAGTAATTTAAGACCTAATTAGACCTTTAATAAGACTAATTAACACCTAATATGAGTAATAGAACCTACTTGTACACCTAATATGAGAAGGATGACCCCTTAGGCATAATTAAACCTATTATGAGGTCTAATATGGATAATATAAGCCCTAAGGCCTAAGGCCTATTTAGACTAATAAACCCCTAATATTTCCTAACAAGACCTAATTATACTAATTTTTGTACAGAATCTACATGTGAGTAATATGGCCTAATATGAGTAATAGGAACTAATATTGAATAGTAATAGTACCTAATTAGGGGCCTATTTATGAACTTAATAGGACCCCTTAGATAAAATTAGTCCTAATAAGCCCTAATTATCTATCTACTATGAGTAATAAGACCCCTTCTAGGTGTAATTAGATCTAATTAGACTAATTAAAACCTAATATGCTTGTAGTATGACCTCTTAAGACCTAATTAGACCCAATATGCTTAATATGATCTCATAAGACCTAATTAGACCTATTAGGACCTAATTATACCTAATTAGACACAATTATACCTATTAGGATATAATTTGTAACCTAGTTATCTAGGTCTATTAAGACATATGATATGTAATATGACCCCTTAAAACCTATTAGGACCTAATTACACCCAATTAGATGTATTAGGACATAATTAGACCCATAAGACCTATTAGGCTCTAATTAGACCTATTAGGACCTATGATAGGTTATATGACCCCTTAAGACCCCATTAGACCCACTATGAGTAAATGACCCCTTAAGACCTATTAGCACCTAATTAGACCCAATTAGACATATTAGGAGCATATTAGACCTAATTAGACCTTTTATAACCTAATTAGACCTATTAGGACCTATGATAGGTTATATGACCCCTTAAGACCCCATTAGACCCACTATAAGTAATATAACCCCTTAAGGATTAGTAGCACCCAATTATACCCAATTAAACCTATTAGGACATAATTAAGAGATATTAGCACCTAATTAGACATATTAGGACATCATGTTAGCAATAAGACCCCTTAGACCAAATTGGTCCTAATACTTGCCCTAATTAACTATCTAATATGAGTAATATGACCCCTTCTAGGTGTAATTAGATCTAATTAGACTACTTAACACCTAATATACTCATACTATGACCCCTTAAGACCTAATTAGAGCCAATATGCTTAATATGATCTCTTAAGACCCAATTAGACCTATTAGGACATAATTTATAACCTAGTTATCTAGGTCCATTAAGACAAATGATAGGTAATATGACCTCGTAAAACCTATTAGGACCTAATTAGACCCATAAGACCTATTAGGACCTTATTAGACCTAATTACACCTATTAGGAGCTATGATAGGTTATATGACCCTTTAAGACCCCATTAGACCCACTATGAGTAATATGACCCCTTAAGACCTATTAGAACCTATGATAGGTTATATGACCCTTTAAGACCCCATTAGACCCACTATGAGTAATATGACCCCTTAAGACCTATTAGAACCTAATTAGACCCAATTAGACCTATTAGGGCCTAATTAGACCCAATTAGACCTATTATGACCTAATTAGACCTATTAAGACCTATGATAGGTTATATGATCCCTTAAGACCCCATTAGACCCACTATGAGTACAATATGGCCCATTAAGACCTATTAGCACCTAATTAGACCTATTAGGACCTAATTAGACCCAATTATACCTATTAGGACCTAATTAGACCCAATTAGACCTACTAGGACCTACTAGACCCAATTAGACCTATTATGACTTAATTAGACCTATTAGGACCTATGATAGGTTATATGACCCCTTAAGACTCCATTAGACCCACCATGAGTACAATATGACCCCTTAAGACATATTAGAATCTAATTAAACCCAATTAGACCTATTAGGCCTTAATTTGACCCAATTAGACCTATTATGACCTAATTATACCTATTAGGACCTATGATAGGTTATGTGACTCCTTAAGACCCCATTAGACCCACTATGAGTACAATATGACCCCTTAGGACCTACTAGTACCTAATTAAACCCAATTAGACCTATTAGGACCTAATTATATTCAATTAAACCTATTAGGACCTAATTAGACCTATTAGGACCTATGATAGGTTATATGACCTATTGGGACTTATCTCATGATTGATAGGACTCTATACATAGGAAATTTCATTCAAACTTTTGTTTAATAATTTTAACTTCGTATGTAGGAAATGCTCAATAAGTACAACCTTTTGAATTTGGAGAAGGGTCATCACAAGCTCAACAAGCCCAACCTTTAGAATATGGAGAAGGGTCATTGCAAGTTCAACAAGCACAACCTTCAGAAGTTGGAGAAGGGTCATCGCAAGCTCAACAAGAACAAATTTTAGAATATCAAACAAATACACATATCTCTCTCTCTCTCTCATTCACTCTCTCTCACTATTTCAATTTGGTCTCTTTGCGGTGAATATGCATTTTGGGTCTTTCCCTTTAAGACTATTGTTTTTTTTTTGGTGCATAGCCTTTGATGAAGAAAATGTTGGACAAGGGGCATCCCAAGTTAAAGTAATGGACTTTCGAGAAGGGTCATCCTAAGGTCAAAGAAGTATTTGTTTCTCTCATTAGTTTATTAATTATTCCCTTTGACATGAGCCCGTTTCTACTTATTTCATCAAGGTCCCCTTAAGATGAGCTATTAAGAGAGTTTTTAAATTTTGTTTGCAGCCAAAGTACAAGCAATAGATGATAATGTTAGTCTACCCCAATAGTTGAAGAGGAAAATTAATCATAAAAGCATATACATCATTTAATTGAAATGGATGTGGAAAAATTGAGAGATTATGCTAAACAACCCATAAATGCTACGAAAAGGGCATTGAATAAAAAGTATAAGAAAATATTTGCACAATTTGAGAATCTTGGTAGACTTGAAAAAATACAACTATTATACATTACACTTCTTAAAGATGATTTAAAAGAGCCATTAAAATTGTTGGGTGAAGATGGAAGTTTGAAAAAGACAAAATCATGTAACATATAAAAAATATTGTTGAAAGTTTTAAGGAAGTTTTGCATTCCATTGGAAAAAAAATAGATCTACAGATAACTCCATTTCAAGAAGAGTGATACTGACATCTATTTTAAATAAAAATAGGTACCAAAATAGACAAATTTCTTCACTTTCATCTCATATTGGGTACAATAGGAAGATAATAACACATTATTTGAAAAAGAGAATCAATTTGGATGATACTACATTGGAAGGTAATTGGGAACTAATGTGTAGAGCTCCTCGCTCTGATAGGATTAAGGAAATAGTTAGGAACTTGGTTATGATATTTTGGACTGATCATACTCATCCTTTGCCAAATACAAGAGATGTTATCAGGAAGAGAATTAGGCCTAAGGAATGTTTCTAGTATAAAAAACATTGGTTGGACACCACAACATGAATTGTATCTCTCATTTTGTAATTCAAATCTTGATATTAAGATTGGACAAACAATGTTTGAAAGATTAAAGCCATATTTTGTAAAGATAAATAAATATTTTGAAACTTGATGTTTGTGATATCATATCGAACTAGATCTCTACTATGAAGGGTTTAGAAAGATGATAGAAGAAAGTGGTGGTTCTCAAAATGATTTTCCTAAACGTGCAATCTAATCCATAACATAAATCTTATGTAACAAATCAATTGATCATGAAATACCTAGAATAGATTGCATAAGAGGAACTTGTCAAATATGCGGGGATTTGGATACATTTCCTTTGAGACTTGAAGATAATGACATGATGAGGATGGTAAAATGTAAAAGTTACAAGTACATAAACTCTGAAACAAAAGTTGGGAAAGAATCAACAAGGTTGGAATCTGTAGAGGAGGAGATACCCGTTGCAACATTTATGGAAAATTTTAATAAATTGATTCAACCATATATGCATCATATTTTTTTGCTAAATGACAAGCAAAACAGTTTGAAATACTGAAAGAAACTTTTCCAGTTGGAACAATTTTATCAGTTGTTGACTTTGCAGATAATTACTCTTTTGTATCTCAAAAAAAACTTCAAGAAGAATACTATTATATAGAGCAGGTCACTATTATGGTACACGTGTCTTATTGACATACAAAATTAGGTTTGTATTGTGTTGAAAGTACATATCAAGCACAGGTTATAAATAAAGAATATCACTTTTACATTAGTGATGATAAAGAGCATGACATACATTTTATCCAACATTGCTTTAACACCCTTTTTGGATATTTGGAAAATAAAGGCATCACAATCAAGAAAAGCATTTTGTTTGTTCGAATGGATGTGAAACATAATTTAAATCAGCAAGGCCATTTTATGCACTATGTAGATATCATCAATACCAAAAGATACCACATATTTGGTGTTTCTTTGAGAGTGGACATGGAAATGGAGAGCATGATGGTGCAAGAGCTTGCATCAAACATGATTTAAGAAAGTATCAATTGGACTATCATCTGGATATCATATAAATAATGCTCATGATGTAGTTGAGTGGTATGAGATGCATTTTATAGTGCAAAGTCAGGATAACACATCATTATGATTGGATCGAGTCATACTGTTCAGAGTATTCTAGGAGATATCAGGTATAAATGCAACATCACCTTTTTCAGTTTAAATTTATACACACTTTAATTTATTGATCATTGAAGAACATGTACACACACACACACATGATTTTAACTTGTCTTAAATTTTTACATGTGTCTTGTTTAGGTGTTGATAGAAGATCAATCCATGGATGTAAGAGGGTAGACAAAAAAAGATCCTTGCATTTAGTTATGAGTATAGATAGTAATGTGTGGTCATTGTACACTAGTGATTACTCATGCTTTTGTTAAATGAATGCATTTTTTAAAACTATGGTGAATGTATCAACCAAAAATGTGGATATGTTAGTGAATGAAATTTGGTTCCACTAGATGTTACTAATAAAAATGATGAAGTTGAGGATGAAAGCTTTGACAATATTCCATTGATTTCTACCGATTATTGTTAGGAATAACGTGTCTCAACCTTGGATAATTCCTATTCTTATTATTTGTTTTGTAAAATGTATTGCTTGCAAATAATGTTGATGTGTCAGCATCTTGAATTGTGTGTAAGGAGATCATGGCTAAAATGGTTATGACAGATTCCTATGACACATAAGAGCTATGTCAGGAAGATTCAATGACAGGTGAAGACATGTGGCAACTGATAAATTTGAGTACTGTACACTAATATGGTTATCTTTGGGAGTAGCCCTAAAAAGTGAAGCGCATGATATAAGAATTTTTTAGGGTTGCGAAGAGGTGTGATTCGAGTGTATTGTTGGAACGTTTTATGCTGTCATGATTTGTCTTCAAGTGTTTAGAAATCTTCTGAAAGAACTTGCATTGCAAGTGTATTGTAAGCTGTAATAGTTTTCATCAATACATTGTGCAGGTTTTGGAGTGCTGGGGTTTTTACCGAAAGGTTTCCCCAGAGTATATCATTGTGTCATTCTTTATTTTTCTGTATGTATGGTATGTGGTTGCAATATCTTTGTTAAATTAGTTAACGAATTTGAAATTGTAAGGATTTAAAAGAATTTGCACAATACTCTCCTATAGAGATTAGCATAGGAAGCTGTTTCCACACTTGAGTTTCCTTACAATTATGACCATATTTTAGGTTTGATCAAAATTGGTATGTATATATATAAATTTGAAGTATTCATAAAATCGATCCATAAATAAAGTCTGTTTAATTTATATTTACAGGTCAACTTGAAAACAAATTTTCCAGGACATGTTTTTGTAGTAATAGCAGAGCCTAGAAATGTGAAAGGTGTCAGTTACTATTTATTACGTTGCACCAAAGAGAGGATGAAGCTAACAAATAATGAAATAAGTGATGAAATTATATTTCCCATAGATTAGTACTGTATTTATGTTTAAACTATTACTTGATTGAGGTCCAACTTGTGATGAAATTATACATGTGTTTATGGTTAATTTCACACACACACACACACACACACACACACACACATTTGTTTTTGAACTTGTCTGTGTAGGTTCAATTGTTGTGCAAAGAACATAGTTGAAGAAAATCAAAATACTTAAACATGGGATTCATTTTATTGATTATCAACCTAACAACAAGGTTTATCAATATAGCCAACTTGTAATTTCCACCATCCTATCTCTTCATCCAGTGATAGGACCTGGCATTCATAAGTGGAGACTTGATACTGATGACCATGAGCGAATATTAAATTTTATCCAAGAGTGAGATGAACCACCTGATGTGGACTAAATCATGCATGAAATATGATTTGTACTAAATTTGTCACGGGCGAGATTGAAGACTTTCTTAGCTCCATTCTTTTCTACTAGTGTTCGTAGTGAATAGAATTTTTTTCTAAAATTTATAATGTGTCAAATATATCTTAACGATATGATTTATTACTTATCTAGGAATATGAATGTGTATTGAGTGCATGTTGCAATACTTTATTTCTATCTAGTTGATTAATTAGGTCATGTTGATACTTATCTAGTTGGAATATGAATGTGTATCATGCATGTTTCGATTTACTTAATTAGGATACTTCATTTTTATAGTTGATTACATTAGGACACATGTGTTTTAAAAGTCCAATCAAATTATTGTTGTTTCCTACTTGACCATGTCTTTAAATGGGATGCTTTATATTATCTTGATGTCAAACGTAATGTAAATTCCATAATCACACATATTTAACTTCTAGATCATCAACATTAAATATAAATTGCACATGTCAAATGTAAATATAAGTAAGATCATCAAACATAGGTTTGAAGTATATAGCATGTCAAACATCATTCATAGAATAAACATCATTCATAGAATCAAACATGTATATAAATTAAAAACATATATTGAAAGTATGTAAACATGTATATATATTTTAAACATCATTCATAGAATCAAACATGTATATAAATTAGACACATAGATTGAAAGTATGTAAAAATTTATATATTAAAAATACATAGATTGAAAGTATATAAACAACATTCATAGAATCAAACATGTATATATTAAACACATAGATTGAGAGTATGCAAGTTCATCACACATGTATAGAGTGCAAGTATATAACATGTGAAACATCAATCATAGATTAGATTAAGTATGTTTAAAATATAAAGATCAAGTACTGTAACATAAAATATTTGTCAGTAATGTCTCAAACATTCTTTCAAAAGCACCAAAAAATAAAATAATATCAAAGTATATAATGTATATCAATTGTCTAGATTCTAGAGATGAATATAACATTGAATACATGTAATATGTCTAGATAAAATATGAAAGTTCCTAGGACTCATCATGAAGACTCCTCACTAAGAGGTCAAACCCAGAGTGATTATCATGATGTGAAGGATGTGCAAATCCCTACAGAAAAAGTGATATAAATTAATATGTATGTACATCATTCTAAGTTTGATAAAATATTACAAGAAAACATGTTATAAAGTGTGTAAATTAAAGTACATGTACACATTGATAAATTAAAAACTCACATGTTCACTATTGATGTCATCATCGAGTGAGTCCTGACAACATATACGATCAGTCCTCAAGGAAAGAGTAACGAGAGACATCTCCTGGTAGAGAAATAATATCATATATATATATATATATATATATATATATATATATATATATATATATATATATATATATATATATATATATATATATATATATATCTGTGTGTGTGTGTGTGTATTTTAAATTTAGAAAATTAAAAGAAAAAGGGTAAATTGACCTGCCATGAAATATTACAAATTTAACTTAACTTGTAATATTAAAAATAAGATTTATGCCTGTGTAGATGGTGGAACCTGATAGTACTTAGAATCCCTATCCTCAATCCTATCAACCAAGATATCAAGATTTTGCTGCTTCTGGTCCAATATCAACTATGTATCTATAACAAGAGTAGTTGATGTAATCTCTCTAATGATGAATGCAATAGACTAACCAAATGAGATGGCATGGAATTCGTATCATCACGTGTTAGAAAATCAAGGTAACACATAGTGGTCATGTTGAAGTCAACATCCTGAAGGCCAACATCAAAGAACTAGTGCCCTGCACTCACTGAAGGGTCTGTACGCTATGGCTCTCCCTTTGCAGCAATAGAGTGGTTAGTAGGTGGATCCTCAAGGGAACTACCACTATGGCCATGGTCTAGGTGATGAGAAGGATGTGGCTAAGCATATCTGGAATTACGCATATGATATCTAACATCTGATATGGGGATATCATACTCTGATGCTATAACTGAATATGAATCCAACATATCCTCATCCAAAGTAGTCAATGTGACCTATGTCATATGTCCTATAAGTCCATTTAGGCTATAAAGTGAAGGGATACCCATTGCACTATACATTTCATGTGAGGTCTTGCTAGAGGATGCTCCACCCGATGATCTAGAGTGTCGTTCTGATATCAAGTACTGGCCAACTTGATCACTAGATATGGATGTGATAGATGCTACAATGTCCCCCATATTATCAATCTCACCTAGAAGCTGGGTGCGATGAACAACATCATTTGCCACAAGACCAAATGAAGGAGCTATAAAAGGTTTCCTCTAATTAACACTGTTCCTATGTACTAGCCTATAGTGATCAACTCGATGAAAAGAATCTCTATCAATAAGCCTTCCACGCCCTTATCCTAGATGTGCTATAAAATTAGTGTAATTAATGGCCCTCCCTAAACGAACCTCAACAAAAATCTGCTGTGTAAAATAGAATGAAATCTGGTCATTATTTGGATAACGAATATGGGTAGCTAGAAACCGTGGGTATATCAATGTTGATATAGTAGGATCCTGACACTTCGTAACCTGATATCCCTTCACATACTATAAGTTTCCATTTTCAGGGTTTCTCTAGGCACTAAAGCCTATACCTCCTTAAGAGAAAGACCGAACCCAACCTCTTGTCTCTTCCTCTCAAGTATGGCCTCTATATAATGTCTGGTGCATAGAGAATGGTACCATGAATGTCATCTTTGATACTAATCAAGTTATAAAGTATGGTACCATGAATGTCATCTCTGATACTGTAAGTTTCTATTTTCAGGGTTTCTCTAGGCACTAAAGCCTATACCTCCTTAAGAGAAAGACCAAAGCCAACCTCTTGTCTCTTCCTCTCAAGTATGGCCTCTATATAATGTCTGGTGCATAGGGAATGGTACCATGAATGTCATCTCTGTTACGAATATGGGTAGCTAGAAACCG